>CM076577.1:1209160305-1209184187 GCA_034641835.2 Pinus albicaulis
GGGTGAAGAGGGATACTTAACTCACACTTAGGATAAAAGCATTTTCCTAATGTCACTTGGGAGACATGATTAATTGGCAGCATGGGGACTAGAGGTCGAAGTGGCAGCGTGGGGAAGATGACAACGTGGGCAGCGTGGGCCCAAGCCAGCGCAGAGCTAGAGGGACAGCGTGGCTCTAAGAGACAGCGCAGTTGATGGTGGGACCTAGGTGAGAGCAAGGCTCTCCAAACATAAAAAGGGAGAGAGCCTCCTCATTTGGATCATTCTGATTATGCATCTATGTTATTTGTCTTTTGACATTGAACACGGTTTTTCTGTTGTGCAAAGTCTGCACGTACTGTTCAGTACATCGGGTGTCTTCTTGCAGAGATCCCAACCACAGCCCCGGGGGACTTCGAGTGCCTGCTTGGGTGAGGAGTTCCATCTTTGTTTTGCCGGAGAGAGTTGCAGCAACCACAATTGGGAGAATTCACTAGAAGAGACAGCGTAGTCAGTGAGAGGGAGTACGCAGTCTTGGAAGTAGGTGATTCCAGATTGAGGGTCTATCAGGGGATTCAGCCCAGGAGAGTTGGAAAGGGGTCAGCCCTTCCCTATTCCATCATTTTGGTAGAGTTGGAGGCCATTATTTGCAGCAGATCATTCAGGGCCAGCGTTTATTATTGGGACAGCATGGTACCTCAAGGGAGGTCATTTTGGGAGGTCAGTTATTTCCAGAAAGCTCTCTGGGCTTTTCTGGGTATTGGGTGGAGAGACCATTCCCAAAGTTTTACAATTTTCTGAGGTGGGGAGCAGCCCCAAATAGTCATTTCATTCCAGTAATAACACCAGCACCAGCAGCACTGGAGATTACGCAGTCATAGAGGGAGTAGCCATTCTGGGATATATTCTGAGAGTATTTCTACGCTTGCCTAGTGCAAGCCAAGGTGCTATCATTCTAATCACCCTTGTACCCATTTCATCTTTCAGTATTTAATAAAATCGCTCAGCGTTCTCCATATTGTCTATTGTTCATGTGATGTCTCTCTAGTTGTTGTAGTTCTTTGTTAATGTGCTTTATATTGTTGTTTATTTCTATTTGGAATATTACAGTGGTATCAGAGCTCATAGACTTGGCTCAGCCTATGGAGCAAATTGTCTATGACACCAGTAGGAAAACCATATATCTGTTACAGAGGAAGGAAGTATAGAGACCAAGAACAGATGTTAGAGATCACTTTCGGGGAAGGTGACTGTGTTCCGGTAGTCGACGCAGAGGAGGAGGAACCAATGGCAGAGGAAAGAGATGCCGAAAAGGAGTTCGGTGAACTTCTCCTCAAATCAGTGCAGGATTTGTTGAGGCGGATAAAGGAGATGGGGCAAAGGTTCACGACAGAATCTAGACAGCATGAAACCACAAGGGGTTTCCACATCGGAGAGGGATCAGGCACATCCCATCATTTGCAAGAGCACCTCACAGCGCAGCAGGTGGCATCACATACACCTCCACGTTCCACGATGCCCACATTTCTCACCGCAGACACTGGGGTAGGAGCACAGCAGGAGCAGGAACCGGCTCACATGGGAGATTACTTTGCCGAGTATCAGTCCTACGGATAGGAGTTCAGAGATGCCCTCACATTCCATGATTTCGTACAGCTCAAGAGGGACAGCAAACCCCGCAACCATCACAGGGGAAACAGACATTCTCAGGATGGGGATGTACAACGCACGGTAGGCAGATTTTATCTACCGACATTTGATGGGTCCACCAAGTGTTTGTCAAAGGCTTGGGTGGAGAAGTTGGATATATATTTCCTGATTAACTAGATGGCAGAGACAGAGGCCATCAAGGAGGCAAAGCTGCACCTGGAGGGTGAGGCCGATGACTGGTGGTTTCACGGGATGGCTATGCTGGGGCACTCGGGAGTGACAGCATATGCCGAGTTTACACGGAGGCTGATAGAGCGATTTGATCGGAGGGATCCAAAGGAGCACTTTGTTGAGCTGACTAAGCTCAAGCAGACCAGGAGTCTGGACAAATACATTTCAGAGTTCTTGAGACTCTGTGATGGTGCCTGATTTATCCGCAACCCGGATGATCTATATGTTCAGCGAAGAATTGGCAAAGCCTCTATGGGGGTTAGTCAGATCGACGAGGCCAACTACACTCCATGACGCAGTTGGGAGGACTCGAGATTTACAAGATGCATTACCCCGGACTAGAGCTCCTTTTCCCCAGAGACCGGCATTCCAGCTGAAGGGGAAGGACATGAGGGTTCCGCCTCCAAAGGGGAACCAGACAGAGGGCCCTTGGATGATGAGACCAGGAGAGATCTGAGGCGAAAGAGGCTATGTTTCACATGCCAGGATCCATGGGCACCAGGACACCGTTGTGCTGCGAGGAAGGCACATTACATCAAGGTTTTCTCCAACAGTAGTGGGGAAGAGAAGGAGTATGAGGAGTTAGAGGTAGGAGGTCGCAGCACAGTGCAGAGGGCAGATCATCTGCCACCTCCACCACCAGGAGTGGGAGGTACGGCATTTGCACCTACTAGGGGAGTCCTTGATTCTTTGCAAGGGGTTCCCAAAACTGAGGCACTATGTGGGGACAGCATGTTTCATTATTAGTGGACAGTGGGGCCACCCACAATTTAATTGATGCCCAGTTGGTAGAGCGGAGGAGCATACCAACGGAGAGCTTTGATGGGTTTTCGGTACTCATTACAAGTGACAGGACCATGCAGTGTGCCAGGTATGTGCCAGCCTTGGCAGTGACTATGGGGTCTTACACCCTAATAGATCACTTCTTCGTGGTGGACATTCCGGACACCAACGTGATACTGGGGTGCAGTGGTTGATCACGCTGGAGAAGGTCAGCACTGATTTGGAGACCTTGGAGATGGAGTGGACGGATAAGAAGACTGGGAGGCACGAGATGATTCGAGGTATGCACACCTACCCACCACAGACAGTTTCAGCACACTGGATGGAGGCAGATTTCCAAAAGGGGGACATAGAGTGGGCAGTGGAGCTGCATGTTTCAGAGGCAAGATCTACAGGGCAGGCCGTACACCCAGATGTACAATCCATTTTAGACAGATATGCCACGGTTTTTGGAGAGATACCACCAAGGTAGCCACCAGATCGGGGATTTGAGCACACGATTGAGCTGGAGCAGGGCATTCAGGTTGTCATCACTGCACCCCATAGGCATCGCAAGGCCTACAGGGATGAGATTGAGAGTGTCATTCATGAGCTCTTAGCTCTTGGGCACATCCGTCCTAGCACTAGCCCCTTTGCTTCTTCAGTGGTATTGGTGAAGAAGAAGGATGGCACACTGAGGATGTGCCTTGACTACCGGGCCCTCAACAAGAAGACCATGAAGAACCGGTACCCCATCCCACGGATAGATGAGTTGATGGATGAGCTGAGGGGATTGAAGTTCTTCTCGAAGATTGACTTGAGATCTGGGTACCATCAGATTCGCGTGAGGGAGCAGGATATTCCCAAGACCGCTTTTAGATGTATTATGGTCACTTTGAGTTCTTGATGATGCCCTTTGGGCTGACCAATGCTCTGGCCACTGTTCAGTCATGGATGAATCACATCTTCCGCAGTCACTTGAGGAAGTATGTGTTAGTGTTTTTCGATGACATCTTGATTTACAGCAAGACGCAGTCTTCGAAGGAGGTGATTCCGAATTGAGGGTCTATCAGGGGATTCAGCCCGGGAGAGTTGGAAAGGGGTCAGCCCTTCCCTATTCCATCATTTTGGTAGATTTGGAGGCCATTATTTGCAGCAAATCATTCAGGGCCAGAGTTTATCATTGGGACAACATGGTGCCTCAAGGGAGGTCATTTTGGAAGTTCAGCTATTTCCGGAAAGCTCTTTGGGCTTTTCTAGGTATTAGGTGGAGAGACCATTCCCAAAGTTTCACAATTTTCTGAGATGGGGAGCAGCCCCAAATAGTCATTTCATTCCAACAGTAGCAGCAGCACAGCAGCAGCACTGGAGATTACGCAGTCATAGAGGGAGCAGCCATTTCGGGATATATTCTGAAAGTATTTCTACGCTTGCCTAGTGCAAGCCAAAGTGCTATCATTATGATCACCTTTGTACCCATTTCATCTTTCAGTATTTAATAAAATGGCTCAGTGTTCTCCATATTGTCTATTGTTCATGTGATGTCTCTCTAGTTGTTGTAGTTCTTTGTTTATGTGCTTTATATTGCTGTTTATTTCTATTCGGAATATTACATGCTTCTACAACTCTCCGCCCTGCAATTCTCCCACTGAAATCGAATTCTATTCTTTCAAAATCGATCTCCTTCGAGTACTGAGTGTATGCCCGGCTTATCTTCCTAATGACTATCAAGCCTTCTTTTATAATCTTCTCGTTGATAAATCAACGACCCAAATTAGAAGTCTAATCAATGGCTCAGATTAAAACTTGATTTGATCTTCGTTCTCTAGATGATTCACACTATGTCTTATCAATACCCTCTAATTATTTAATTTCCCTAAGTTTAGACTTAGGGTCTCCATTAAAATAATTAATTATTTTCATAAGACATGAACCGAGTGGAATTTCCACAAACGATTTCTGGATTCTTTGAAATACTAATCTCCAAGTCTCCTCACAAAGTTTGAGACTTAGAACACTTTCCGATCCTACAAAAATCAACAGGATCATGGCCCTTTACAATCATGCTTTAAGGGAAAATAATTTTAAATGGGAAGTGTGAAAATTTCAATACTTAAATCCTATTGCAGTAACTGGAAATTATTCTTCTAATTGTTAATTAATTTAACAATTTATTTTCTACGGCAAATACTGAATAAATCACACTGCAGCCTTCACAATTAAAACTGCGGAAAATAATAGAGCTAGAAACTGAGAAATATGCTAGCACTCATACACAAAAATTAACACAATTATTTTTGGACAAATGTACCCAGAAAACCCAACTTGGAAAACCGGTGCAGCAGTTGAGAGTTTTTATTATTCTGCAACAGTGAGAAATTTTGAGTACAATCTAGATGTCGAATACTGGCTATCCTACAGAGAAAATACTGGGAAAAATATCTTGAGGGAATCTACTCTCACTCCAAGCAATCCTGGCACTCGACTGCCACTAAATAGCAATTCCTCCACCTAGCTTTGTGCAGCTTCTACGTCACCTAGCATAGTCTACTACACGCTTAGCCCGGAACAACTGCAAATCAAGTCGTCTCGCCTGCTATTGATTGGAAAAACGCTTATTCGACCCTCTGGAACCTCTGCCCGACCTCTAGAACTGAAAACATCTTCCTTTCTGTAATTTCCCTTCTTAATTATTTTCCTATGTTTCAGGAATTAATTTTGCAATTTTGATTAATAATAGCCCAAGGCAATTTTGTGAAGGAAACATAGGAGAAAGGAAATATTTGCATGCTAGTGGAATGTGGATCCACTCTGTTATGACAACGGCTCACAAAATAGAAGAAAAGAGAGATCAACACCTTAGAAATCAGCCACTTCGAGGGGGCAACCTCCTTTACATTACATAAATGAACAATTCTTGGATAATACAAATGACAAAAACCTCCTTTCTATATATAGGAGTCCAATGGGTCACAATGTAATCCTAGCCGACTTAACAATAACAATGTAAGGGCACAACAATAACAATAGTGGGCTTCTATGGGGCACAATAATAACAATATGGGGACTACATGGGCACAACAATAGCAACAAGGGGGCCATACTAACAATCAAAATAAGGGGATACACTAGCATTATAGGGACCTAACACACTCACCCACATGCACTACACACTTGGGGAAGAAGGAATTCGAATTCCTTAAAGAAAATTGAGTTATAGATGGGGCCCACAAGGAATCCATGGCCAACAACTATAAATAGAAGGAATGAAGGAGCATTTGGGTTATTTTGTCTATTTGAAAACTGAATTTTCCATAGTTGTTCAGCTGAGCCAATATTGTGATGTTTAGCACAAGCGCTTCCCAAGGAGAGAAGTGTAGAAATTTTTGAACCTTATACTTTATGCAGAAATTATTACTGTTAATCTGGTTATGCTCCTCCTACTTAAACAAGTTATTAACTGAATAAATTCAAGTTAAAATCGAAGCAAAACACATAACAGATCTCTACCAATCCAGATCTAGAATAAGATCATCCACACATTGACAAAGTGACAGTGATTTCTGGACAAATAGTCCCCGGAAAAACCCAATGCGGGAAAACCAGTCTCTGGCTGCTGGACGCTCTTATTATTAAGAATATTTATGAATACACAAATCTGGGTTCCAGATCTGGAAATCGCGACAGAGAAAATACTAGATCTACAGCTCACTGGCTGATCTAGGGCCAAAATAATGACTGATCCACACCCTCAAACAGGATTTACAGAACTCAACCAAGATTAGGGCCTAGAAACCCCAGCGCTGCCCCTGAAAGCCTTTGCGTCAACCTTTGAAGCCCCTTAAACCATCAGCGCTGCTCCAGAAAAGACTGCGTTACCCCACACTAGGTGACGCAGTCACTGCGCTGCCCCTGAAGGGTCTCCATAAGCCCCGAGGGTTTCCTACTAAAAATCACGCTATCCTTGGAGGGACTGCGTTGTCCTTGCTGTTGCTGCTGCTCTCCTCTTCTGCGCTATCCTTGAGCTGATCTCTGCCTTTTGTGTATTCTAGACCCCGGGATCAGATCATCCCTTGGCCTAAATTCCCCTCTCTGCAGCTAAAACACTTATGAGTATTCTTAGCAAACCCTGCCCTAGAATCTCAGCTTAGCTTCAGTGCTATGCCTCTGTGTGTCTTTACAAATGACCCCAAGTCTTTCCTTTATACTTTTCTCGTTGACAAATCAACGGCCATGATCAGATCTTGAATCAATGGCTAAGATTAAAATAAAGCTTGATTCGTGTGACTTAAGACAATTTCATCACATGTTTAATTAAATTCACTTTAATTATTTTATTTTCCTAAATTTTAACTTAGGAAATACATTAAAATAATTAATTAATTTAATATCTCCTAAACCAGATGAAATTTCCCAAATCCATTTCTGGGTCTTGTATATCAAGTGTACTATAGTCCTTCCTTAAAATTTGGGACTTAGAGCACAACTGATGCTACTCCAAATACACAAAATCTCAACAAGAAGCTCAACCTTTCTTCGGTGGACTTTGAGTGCCACTGAAGGAAGGCTTTCCTTTATCAATGAGATCGGAGGAAGCACCATCGACAGGTTCCATGCAGTTTTGGAGGCATAGCACACAGTTTGGGAGCCACTACTATGCAGAGGGAGGAGTCATGTTGTTATTTGTGGAGCAGTGTTGTTGGGGATTGACCGGAGAAGCTACAGGAGTGTTACTGCTTCATTTTCAGGAGTGTGGAGAGCAACTACAGCGCAGAGGGCCAATCTACACACAGTTTCCATTCATCATACGTAGAGACTACGTAATCACCTCCATGACTGCGTAATCATTGGACTGAGGCTTTTTGGGGCTTTCCATTCATCATACGCAGAGACTACGTCATCACCTCCATGATTTCATAGTAATTGGAGTGAGGCTTTTTGGGGCAGCACTATTCCGGGGAGATGGGAGTTGGGGTGTTGGGAAATCACTTCAAGGGTCATTTGAGGAAGATTGTTGAAGTTTGGAGAGCAGAGATTGACAGTATCAGCCACAGTGACAAATTTTGAAATTGGAGGAAGGTCAAGTTGTGAAGAATCAAATTCTAAAGGTTGGAACCAAGGGAAACCCCTTCTGGGTTTTTCTTAGTTTGGGGCAAGGATCACATCCCCAATTTCCTAGAATTTTTTGGGAAGTTTATAGGGGGAAAATCAGTGGGTGAAGCCTGGTAGTAGTGTAGTTTCTAGAGCATCAACACAGTTTTCTGCAGGATTTAGCTATTGTAGTTGTTGGGCTTTTCTGTACTCATCACCTAGTGGTTGAAGCTTGCCTTGGGCAAGCTCAGGCATATTTTCTCCAACTCATTTGTACCACAACACTATTATTAATAAAATTTTGGCCAGTTTGAGGATTTGGAGAAATTTCTGGTTTATGTGTATGAATTTCTAAAAAATTTTGTGTTATTATATTTACATGTCTTTATTATCATTGTAAAATTTCCATTAGGAATATTACACTTTCTCAACAAATCGAACTGCCCTATGAAGCCTATGTGCAGCTTCCTAGAGAAATTTCGGCATTTGTTTGCAATGCACTCATCGGATCTGGAAAAATTCCTTTGGCGCACTGTCTCTACCCCTCACTGTCTCTACTTCCCTCTTGAAGCTCAAACTTTTCCGGCAACTACTGGCTCTCTGGAATAATCGAACTCCACAAGTGTGTTCTCCATCTACCCATCGACTTCTTATAATCTTCTGTTGGACCTCCAACGACCAAGATTAGAACTTAATCAAGGGTCAAGATCATATCAGAGTCAATCTGACTAGGTTTCTAGATGATTCACACCTTATCTCAATTAACTCTGATTAATTAACCACTTTTCCTAAGTTTAGACTTGGGAAATAATTAAAAATAGGCTAATAATCTAATTGAGACACTTCTAGGTTGAATTTCAGAAACGATTTCTGGGTTAGGGAGAACTCCTGTGTTTTAGCCTCTCCCCAAAGTTTCGAGACTAGGACACCTCTGATGCTATAGAAACTAACATGAAGGACTTCAGATATACCTAATATATTACCCAATAATATAAGCATAAATATATAATGATCCAATAATAATGTAAACATAACATATATATAATAACCTATTACATAATAAATAAATATTTATTGATAAGTCAGCTTTCCTTTTCCCAAAAGTCACGTTTTAACACTAAGATCCAATGCCTAAACTGACATTCATAAACTCACTTTGCATTGTTTGGACATCACTTATCCATCATTTACTACATTATATAGATATTTGTGTGCTTAATGTTTCTAGGTTCTTGTCATAAATGCTAAAAAGAAGAAAGGATACATAAAAGTATAACAAAAAGGGTGAATTAATAGGGTAAAGGCATTGAAAGAGGGGAAAAATTATTGAATGTCAAAGATAGAAATATAGTTAGAAATAGAGGAAGTACATATTACAAACATCCTTGTATTCATCTATCATTGTGAAGCAGTTAATTCAAAGCCTAAAAATGTCCTCTGGGGAGTGCCTAATGCTAAGAGGGCCTGCTTGGGTGATATTAGGAGGACCTCAAAAGCAATACATTGAAAAACTTCTAGCATTCAAGGCAAAAAAATAAAAATCTAATAATGAGCATCTAGCTACAAGATAGTAATAATAAATGTTATTACTATGGCAAGTTGGGACATCCCAGTTTTTGGATTTACGACACCTTAAAAATCAGCCAGGTAAAAAGTATGCTTATGTGAAGGAACACGAAGAAAAGGGTATGAATTTCTTACTTCTAAAAAGGGACGTAAGACTTTGAATGATTGGTTCTTTGATTTTGTGCTTTCCAAGAATATGACAAGCACGAGGAATTTGTTTGTTACCACTGTTGAAAACAAAGACTATAATCTCAGTTGACGACAAGTTGCATTTTGATGGAACATTGTTGTGTTGTTCAAATCAAATTCTCAGATGATAAGAAATTCACTTTTGGAAGGTGATTAACATACCAGGTAGTAATAAGGAGCTTATTTCACATATTCACTCTTTGAGCTATCATTGGAGAGGCAAACCCAATATTCTCAATGGTCTACTACTTTGTCAACTTTCAGAAGGATTTTCACACTGTACGTAGACATTTACACATAGAGAAACATCACGCCTAATATTTTTGCATCTATTTTAGTGTAGCTTTATGAGACTGTAGTGGGAAGTTTCCACACATCTCATGGGGTCTCCAAGAATTTATGGAGTATTATTGGTGTCAGAGTCTCAGACAGAGGTGTCCTCTCTCTCCCACTCTTGTTGGGATCCATATTGATAAGCTTGAATGGTTCATTGAGGATTCTACTTACGCAAATGATGGTTGTCTACTTCAGAAAGTTTTTATCTTGCTCCTCATATTTGCAAATGATTTGTTTATTGAATTCCACTCCAAATAGGCTACAAAGGCATTGTTGTCGCCCAAATTGTACAAGAGCATGCGACAATACTCAGGGCAAGGGATGTCACTCTGATCTCAACCATCTTTGTTTAAGTTGTCTCCCTAAAGAAGGCTAAGGGGGATAGTCCCTATGGATGAGATGATGGGTCGCAAAGACACAACTAAATGGCCTAGCAACCTGGCTAAGGATGACTGGCAAGTTTAATTATTTAGCACAACTAGATTAGATTTATTGAGATTATCAATTAGAGACTAGTGCCTTAAGAGTCAATTTACTTGCACAATGTAGATTAAATTCCAACTTACCGGATGAACAGTTGTTGCTAGGATGAAAACTATCTTATATGAGATGCAACACCTAAAACTAAGTGAGATGTTGGCTCTTGGTAAATTTTCGTTAGAATGCCTACTCTAGATGAATCCTTCCTCTCAACTATTTTGAAGTTAGTCTGGAATGTAGGTTGTAGAGAGAAGTCCAAAGGAAGGAGGCTAAAGCCTCATTAACAATACCTCCTGTGGAGTTCTAACCAATGTGGAAAAAGTCGCAATAAAATAGGAAAAGTCTGACTTTTTGGGCTAGCCGATTTTATTAGCCGACATTTTGGCGATTTTTTCGAAAACGAAAAAGTCACGATATAATCGAAAAAGTCACGATTTAATAGAGAGTCGATCAAAAAAATCAAGAAGCCAACCCAGGTCGCGAATAAGTGAGGGAAAAGGAAAAAAAATCACTCATTTTCCACTCTTCTTTCTGCCATTCGTCCCTATGGAGAGAGGAGGTGTTTGCCATTGCCCAAGAGGAGATTTACTAGTTTTGTGGTGTGGATTTAGAGATTTGTCCACTGCTCAATGTGAGAGATTCAAGGTGTCGATTTGTGGTTGTCAGGTATGTATTTTAATTTCCCTCTCTGTATTTGTTACACAAATGGCTTCTTAAATCTTTCTATTAGTTTGTTTTTGGCTTATTTTTGCTTAGAAATTTGAATCAAAACATTGTTTAGAATCTAGACTGAATAAAAACTTCAAAATGTTTAGATTGTTTACATGTTTCAACTTTCAAGAATCAAAAATTCAAACCCTTGTTTAGTGAATCTAAGTATGTTCAAGTGAGTGAGAAGAGGCATTTAAAATTTAAAATCAACAATTACATTTGTGTTTGCTTCTTATGTAATGGGCAATTTTTAATTTTTTTCAAAAAAAAAATTGTGCCCTAGGTTCAAATTCAAGTTCAAAGTTTCAAACAAAATGTCGAGGAATTTAGAACCTGTGTGGAATGGAATGGAATATTTAGCATATCCCATCGTTTTTCCACCTATGCACGAATATATTTGTACAAGGTGGTATCTCTAGGCTCAACAATGTCTTTAATCTGCCCCAACATGTTATCCATTTGCTCATACACCTCCCCAATTATTGGCTTATCTGAATCCCCAAACTTGATCATGTAATAAATTGGTTTGGTGAATTGCAAAACATATTTAACCTGTAACCAAAATAACATGTCAAGAATAGTGTCATTTGCTACATTAGCACCATCTCTATCAGTGTTAATCTCCTCCCATGATTCAGCGGTGACCATATTAGTTAGAGCTTGTCTCACCTTCACTAGCCGCCTAAAGGTGAGGTAATAACTTGCAAATCTGGCTCTTGCAAGTTTAAGCAACTGCAACTTGGAGTAAGTGCCATAGAAGTAGTTTACCCTTTTATGCCCTGTGATAAATTTAATGAGCTTCTTCCCTCTCTTGTAAAGCTCACTAATCAACCCACATTCTTTATGCTTCACAATATCATGCATTAAAAGGTTCAATGTGTGCACCAAGCACCCAGACCAAAATATGTGTGGATAAGTACGCTCAATAATTTTACCTGCTCCCTTACAATTTGCTCCATTATCTGTGATCACTTGAACCACTTTGCTAGGACCAACATCTCTGATTGATTTCAATAGGAGATCTGCAATGTTTTGGGAAGTTGCACTGACAAAGGAAGAATCATGACATGCAATAAACACTGCACCAGTAGCAGAAACACCAAGAACATTTATCAAATGTTGGTTTCTGATATTTGTCCACCCATCTGATACAATGGATACCCCACTATCCACCCACTCATTTGTAAAACGTGTCAAAGTTGCTTGAACCTTTCCTTTTTCTCTTTCTAATAACATTGTTCTAGCTTTCTCATAGTTGGGGGACTTGTACCCTTTTGGGGCTTCATTGATGCCCTTTACCATTTCATGCAAATAGGGAGAGCAAAGCACATTGAATGGTACACCACAAGCACAAAGAAATCGGACTATATTTCCATCCACATCATCCCTCCCAGCAACATTAAGGAAATCTGCTATTGTTTTTTTACCTCCAGAACTTGCAGAAACACCATGAGCAGATGAGCTACCAAATCTAGAGGTTGCACTTGATTCAGATTGAGTTTTTTGTTTTTTATTTTTTTGTTGTGCAGCCTCCTCTATTTGGACATATTTTCTTCTTTGTTCAGCTGCAACCTTTGGGCAAATTGTTATTCCCACAACACCCTTTCTTTCATCACTGTCCATCACCCCACAAATATGCCTCCTCACACGGGTATATGAACCGCTATATGGTTTTCCTCCATGACAACCATGAGGGCACAAAAACTTGTAGCTTCCACCACCTTTTCCCCCTTCAAGTTTGGTCACATAGTTCCACAAGGGTGTCAATGCAGGTTTCCCATCTTGTGATTCAATGTTTTCACCATCCCCTTCCTCTTCATAGCCTTCCTTCTCATCATACATTGGGTCACTCATATGGTGACCACTTTCCTCTTCTTCTTCATGTTCTCCTCTTTTATTTCTACTCCCCCTTACCATAATAAAAACCAAGAGTGGAATGATACATAGAACCCAAAGAAACATCATCTTTGAGTATGAATATACATGGTGGACAACCTGCAAATAAATGTACAAAAAGAAAGAATGGCAAAGTGTAGGAGAGGGAGGAGAGAAAATACAAAAAACAATGACAAAAAAAATGAGAGAGTTTGGGGTTTGCACTTACCTCTTTACCTCTTGTAGATGGAAGCCCTTCTTTACTCCTCCAAGCTCCTCCTCAACTCTCTCTTCTCCAAGCTCCCTTCTCCTCTCTTTCTCTTCTCTTCTCCAAGCTCTCCAAAAACACAAGTGAGCAAATAAAAGGTGAAATAGAGCTTATAAGCTTTTCATCATAATATCCCTAACCCAAGACTAACTCACTAACTAACCGAGCTAAAACAGAAAATAAAATAAAAATAAAAAAAATAAAAAATAAAAACGTTTTTTTTAGTGCGCAAGTCGGATCCGTACGATGTTGTACGGAACCGCTCGCGAACCGTATGGATCCGTATAGGAATCGCGGCGCTTCCATACGGCGATCCATCGTACGAAACGCGAATCCGGTCATACGGATCCAGCTTTCCAGGAAACGCAATTTTTTTTGCGAAATGCATTTCGCTGTACGGATCCCGTACGGTTCCATACGGACCGTGTTTCGGGGGTTGGAGCCGAGGGGGACATTTCCTGCAACATTGATCCGGCCTCTTTCCACAATCTTGTAATTTACGACCTGCCTGAAACCACTGCAATCTCCCACATGTGAGCTGATTGGAGGACTTTGGTGATGCTTTCCTTCTTCGCTTGACTTGGAGACTTCTCTTTGTGATCTCGGCTAGCAAGAATGTTATTTTAGTGACCTCTTTCTTGGCTTCTTCCAGGAGTGATGTGACCTCACTGCAAAAACCCTAATCTTTGTCACAAGTATGAGGAAGATGACCTAAAAAAATGCCAAAAACACTTCATTCTTCTTCTCTTTCCCTTCGTTGAATGAGAGGCTTCCTACTAGTGTTTCTCGCACTTCTTCTTCAATTTCAGATGCTTGAATGGATGCTCTACAAGTGAGGCCAAGTCCTCCTTTATATAGTAGTCTGCAACTCTGCCCATGAAAATAAGTCGGGTTGTCCTCATGCCTGGGCCGACATCTCTTTCTAGAATGATCTACATTTTCTTTTGAAGGCCGACTTGATGGAGTACTTGTGACAAGGTCTTGGAGGGTTTTTTACTCTTCTAATGACTCAAATAATTTTTCTTTTACAATGTGTAACTGATGCAAGGCTAATGGCTAACCCCGCTCTTACCCCAGGATTAATACTCATAAAAGAGTATACAACCTAAATTCGCAACATTCAGATAGGTTCATAATATCTCAAAGAACCTTTAATAACCCATTTTAATAATAATCGCATTTATCATGAAATGCTTATACTTACCCTTACCTTTCTATTTGCTCTTCATCTGTGACCACAACACGTCACCCAATGAATCTCTCCACACATGGCTCAACTATTCCTCTGTGGCATCGCCTTCCCTTATCGCAACACAGCACCGCAAACTGTTGCTTTCCACAATACTACGAACCTGTGGGTTATGGGCCCCCAACAGTTTCCATAGCGCACACAGCGGATTAATATATCGCAACTTCGCAGTTTTAAGATTTCGCATGTCGCAACTTATAACAAATAATTTTAATGGTAAATCATGACAATGCCGATGCGAAATTTCACTGGGTTGCGATGTAATTTCCACCGTTGATCTATGCCAGATCTAACGGTCCCGCTATACCTTCTCGCATGCGATGTGCGATATGATTCGCATCGCATCGCCAACTCCCATCTTTATCGCATCGCAACCTAAATAACTTACCGTGCGAAGTCTTAACAATAAACACAAAAATCGTCGATGTGCTATATGCGCATCAATCCTCCTCCCGACACGTGTCCACTTCACAACTTTCCCAACTTATCTTGCGAAGTAATCTAGGTCGTCGATCTTCGCTTTGATTCTTGCCGTCCGATCTCTTCCTTTGGAAAACTTCTAAAAGTTTTATCTAAATAAATTTCTTCTATTTGTCGACTGCCACCACTTTACAGCTTCGTCTCCTCCACGCTACTCCTCCTGAGCTTTCTCTTCTGATTCTCACTCAAATCTATGGCCTTCACACTGTTGCGCGCTTATCACACAGTCTTCAATCCAGAATACCATTGCTTATTCGTTCACTGCATCTAGAATTCACATTTGTTTCTCCTTCTCGGTCAACACACACATTTTCTTACTCCAGACTGGAATGACACAGATTCTACCCAGCCATTAAGTCTTCTATCACTCAGAAAAGACTTATGTGCTCATCAGAATTCATTCAACAATGAAATATCACATCGAATCATATTTGTCCTTTTACGGATCACTCAGCACATAAAAGAAACAATCACACCATTCTTATAATTCATCAACACAACACTCTCTTCATGAACTCGGAATTGAGTATTCTATTCACAAGTAAATATTTACACAATACTGAATTTCCTCTCGACCTGATTTTCTATTTCAGTGGCCTCTCAACACTACTCCTCTCTCTCTCTCTCTCTCTCTCTCTATGCTCGTAGGCTTACAATCAAATCTCCTATCTATGAATATGGTCCTTATGCCTTTGAGGCTTTACAAATATATACAAAAGGTTCTGCAATCAATTTTGGTTCAGATCCTCAATCTTCTCAATTAAATCCTAAGAATCCTCTAAATCCACAAAATCATCAAGTAATTCCTAAGTCTAGGATTCACAATCCCTTTGAAATCTCAACTAGCCTAAATCTCTCATGTTCTCCTGCATTCGAGAAAATTTACAAATATGCCTCACAATATTTAATTAAATCCTATTCTAAAGTTCTCACATAAAATCACTCAAAACATTGAAAATTACATTAATTAAATACTTAGGAAACCAAATCCCTTGAAAAACACAAGACCCCCTAGATTCTACTAAATGTACAAATTTTTGGAACCATGATGCTCCTGCATCAGACTCCCAAGGTAGAAAACATTCATGATCTCCAGATCATGTGTCTTTAATTGTTGTCCTCCTAGATCCCAGACTTCGTTCTGTAATTTGTCTTTGGCTAACTCTCTTCCTTTTTGTTGTTTTGTTGTTGTTTGTTGTTGTTCTCCAGGTCTCCATACTTTATGCTGCATTGCCCTACTGGCTATGCTCTCACAGTCTGCTGCTGTCTTTCTCTTGCCGCTCCTGCTTTTCTTTCTTGTTGTTGTCTTCTTTTGAGACACTTTCATCATCAACCTTTTTATTCTTTCAATCTCCATGTCTAGTTTATCTTCTAACTAGTACTCACTCTGCTAATTGTTGCTTCTTCTTTTTCCAGCTCTTCTTGCTTCAATTTTTGTTTTGTCACTTGGAATTACTCCATTTACTATTGCAAATATTGTTCTGGACATTGCTACCTCCCAATCTTCCTGAATATCTCTTAAGATATCTCCCTCTACAGCATCCCTTTTCTACTCATTACCTGCAAATTTACTTTCAAAAAATAAATTGTCTTCTGATTCTTTGACTGCAGTAATATACTCACTCACTCTTCTTTGTATACTAGCAAACATAATCAAGTTTGGCAAACTAGTATCTGCTCCTGTCCCTTTCACAACTTGAGACATTTCTACATAATTGTCTGCAAATCCTTGCTCTTGCTCAAATGTTTCCAGCAAGCATTTCAACCATTCCCTTTGTACTTGTCTCATCTCAAACACATCATCATTATGATGCATTTCAGTTTCAACATAAGCCCCTTCTTCTTCCTTGACAACCCTCCTTCTTCCTTGACAACCCTCAGTGATTGTCCTTCACCTCCTTGACTGATTCTGGCAGTTAATTCAGCTTCTTCAAACACTATATCTTCACTCTTTACATCTTCCTCATCATTATGCCTTACCTGGAAACTTCCGGTCTTCTTCGGTTCTAAAACTGACTCTCCTTCAACTTGAGATATGTCTGCCTCATCTTCATCTAAATTCAATTGTACATTCAGAATATTCATTCTCTGACTTGTTAGTCGATCCTCCAAAAGACTTAGCTCATGCAACAAATCTATCATCTCACATGGAATTTCTCCTGAAAACCGTGTACAATCTTCACAATTTTCCTCTTCTTTGTCACAAGTCCAATCATTCTGTGACACTATTTCTTCATCCTCTATCAGAATAAAATTTTGATCCTCTATCTCTGTGACAGCTTTAGATGTTTGTCCAACAGTCTTCTCTTGGCCAATCAGATAAGCCAATTCCTCCCTGTCCTCAACAATAACAGGTTCCTCATCATCAGACATAATTGTCTCATCTCCACTGAAGATACTTCCTTCACTAAGCAAGGAATTTATGAACTCCTTCTACTGCAATAACTCAATTTGATCTTCATATGAAAGACAGTCATCATCATACTCTGCTTGACAATTCTCAACTTCATTCAAGACAATTCCAAGAGATGGATTGCCTTCTACAAAACCTGCAAACACAGTGAAATTATCAATCTCAAAATCACAAGACCCAATGGTCTCATTTGATGATCCAGTCACCAATTCTTCCTCTTGTTGTTCTAAGTCTCTTTCAGGACCCAGAAAGTCTTCATTGCCTTTCTTCCCAGCTTCCTCAAGCATATCAGTTAAATGCATGACATCCTCCTTTGCTTCTTTCTGTTCTTGGCCATCATCATAAGCCAAATCTTTTCTGTTTTCAGCCTTCACAGTATGCTGAAACACATCACCTTCAATCAACTATGCATGTGCGTGTACATGAGACTCAGCTATCTCATCTTCTTTCAAAACATGATTAAGATTTTGTCCTTCTCCTTCATTCTTTATGACAATATTAGCAAATTGTCCTTCTTCATTCATTGTACCTGCAAACATACACAAAATATCAGTTTTAATACTTTGAGACTTCTTGGCCTCACTTGGAGTTTCAGTCTTCAAGTCTTCTCCTACATACCCACTTATTCTGAGTAATTCTTCCTTCAGTCAAGCATTTATCATTTGCTCTTTCCTCTTCTGTAGCTTATGCCACCTTATCTCCCTTCTCATAAGAAAACTACACCTTTGGTCTTCCTTATTCCTCCATAACAGTTCCATCAATACTTCAAGTTGGACTTCTATCTCAGCTTTCTCCCTCTCATATTCTTCATCATTCATCTGTCTCCATATGCCATTAACTTTGGCATCTTCTTTCCTCACTTTGTGGTTGCTTCGTGAACCTCTCCTATGACTATCAGTAGTCATCTTCTTCTTCATCTTCATGAGCTTCTCACACTCACTATGAGTTGCACTAAGCCTCTACAGTAACAAGTTCTCCCTCCTACAACTTACCTCACCAAGCTCTCCTTTGTACTTGGCCACTAGTCCCCTCTCTGGAACTTTCTTTGAGCATTCCTCTGCTCTTTCTAGGCTTCAACTTATCTGTACTTTTGAGAACACAATTGTCCTCTTGTATTTCTATCACAAATGAAATACTAGGTTCTGGCCACACTCTTCTTTTACTCAGAAACTCTTACTGGCTTCCTTCATCACTCACTGCTCTTAAGGTCGTGATCTTCTTGCTGAGATGCCTCACTAATTTCTGTTACCTGCATATCAATGATATTTAAAACAAAGACCATTCCCAAGCTTTCAAAAGCTTACTGCTGCCAAACTTCTATGGCTACTTTAAAATGCTTCTGCTCAGTTTCTATCTCTAGCTGATCTAACCTCTTTCCCTTGCATGTAACTACTTCTCCCAAAGTAGCTTTCCTTGTCCTCCTTAAGCTTTAAGCTCCTGCATATAAAATCTGTAAATTCACAAAACCTCCTCTACAAACCTTTTGTTTGTCTCCAAAAGAGCAAACATTCTCTCATTTCTCCTCCGAAGAGCATAACTTTCTCTGATACCAAATGATGCAGGGCTAATGGTTAACCCCGCTCTTACCCCAGGATGAATACTCATAAAAGAGTATACAATCTGAATTTGACACATTCAGATAGGTTCATAATATCTCAAAGAACCTTTAATAACCCATTTTAATAATAATCGCATTTATCATGAAATTCTTATACTTACCCTTACCTTTCTATTTGCTCTTCATCTGTGACCACAACACGTCACCCAATGAATCACTCCACACGTGGCTCAACTATTCCTCCATGGCATCGCCTTCCCTTATCGCAACACAGCACCGCAAACTGTTGCTTTCCACAATACAGTGAACTTGTGGGTTATGGTTCCCCAACAGTTTCCATAGTGCACACAACGGATTAATATATCGCAACTTCGCAATTTTAAGAGTTCGCATGTCACAACTTATAACAAATAACTTTAACGGTAAATCACAACAATGCGATGCGAAATTTCACTAGGTTGCGATGTAATCTCCACCGTTGATCTATGCCAGATCTAACAGTTGTTTAGATTTTGTGTATTTGGTGTATAGCATCAGTTGTGCTCTAAGTCCCAAATTTTGAGGAAGGACTAGAGTTCACCTGATCTACAAGACCCAAAAATGGATTTGAGAAATTTCATCTGGTTTAGGAGATATTAAATTAATGAATTATTTTAAGTGTATTTCCTAAGTTAAAACTTAGGGCTCTTAAATAATTATTGTGAATTTAATTAAACATGTGATGAAATTATCTTAAGTCACACAGGTCAACCTTTCTTTTAATCTTAGCCATTGATTATAGATTTAATCATGGTCGTTGATTTGTCAACGAGAAAAGTATAAAGGAAAGGCTTGGGGTCATTTGTAAGGACACACAGAGGCAGAGCACTGAAGCTAAGCTGAGATTCTAGGGCAGGGTTTGCTAAGAATACTCAGAAGTGTTTCAGCTGCAGAGAGGGGAATTTAGGCCAAGGGGATGATCTGATCCCGGGGTCTAGAATACACAAGAAGCAGAGGAAGGCAGCAGCAGCAGCAGTAGCGAGAACAACGCAATTCTCAGGAAACCCTCCACGGGTTACGCAAAGACCCTCAGGGGCAGCATAGTGGATGCGTCACCCATTCTGAGGTAACACAGTCCCTTCCAGGAGCAGTGCTGATGGTTTAGAGGCCATCCAAGGCTGAAGCAGAGGCTTTCAGGGGCTTCACAGGTTGATGCAACGCATTTCAGGGACAGCGCTGGGGTTTCTAGGCCTGGATCTGACTGAGTTCTATAAATGTCGCTTGAGGGTGTGGATCAGTCAGTATTTTTGGTCCTAGATCAGTCAGGAGCTATAGATCTAGAGTTTTCCCTGTAGGGTTTTCCAAATCTAGAACCCAGAGTTGTGTATTCAGAAATATTCTTAATAATAGAACCCTCCAGCAGCCAGAGACCGATTTTCCCACATTGGGTTTTTCCGGGGACAGTTTGTCCAGAAATAACTATGTCACTTTGTCAATGTGTGCATGTGCTTATTCTAGATCTGAATTGGTAGAGATATCTTATGTGTTTTGCTTCAATGTTAACTTGAATTTATTCAATTGATAACTTATATAAGTAGGAAGAGTTTAACTGGATTAACAGTGATAATTTCTGCATAAGATTTAAGATTCAGAAATTTCTACATGTTTTCAGAGCAATCGCAGATCTAGAAGGGTAACCAGCTGAAGAATCTGAAAGATCTAGCTGCAAAAAGCAGCTAGAAATGCAACAGAGTGGCAGATCTGAAGGGACAACGCAGTTTTCAGGAGCAGATTTACGCAGAGGGAAGGGTGAGGTTGTCCACCGTTGTGTCCTAGCAAGCCCACGCAATTACTGTGCAAAGGCAACTCAAAAACAATGATGGTTGGGTCTAAAGCCAGCCAGTGTGATTCAGATCTGAATATGTCAGATCCAGAAAAAGTCTGCAGAAAAGTTGCAGAAATTCAAAAGAGTTGGTGGGGTTAAAATTCTAAAGGTTTCATATTTTTAGCCTTATCACAAGTGACAAAGATTAGAAAGAGATCAGCTTCTTAGAGAGTTTCTTGCCAAAGGAAACTTGTAGTTTGATCAGAGGATCAAAGAAGAAGTTGAATCATAGTTGATTTGGTAGATTTCCAAGGAGGCAAATCAAGCGTCGAAGGGAGCAGAGGGTGCCCAGTTCGTAAAGGACCCTAGATCCAGATCTCTAGTATAGAGAGGAGGAGCTCTGACACATTCTGAGCAGATGGCTCCTCATGGACTGCGTGATCAGGATAGGCTAGAGGGCCTCTCAAACTTTTCGGTGTGGAAAGCAAGGATCCTTATTGTCCTTGAGGCATACAGTCTAAGAGACCATGCAGAGCAGACTCTGGCCACACCAACAGATGGGGATCTCCTATAGAAGCATAGGGAAGCTGCTGGGCATACCAAGCGGTTGATGATGGATAGTATCAAGGACCATATTGTACCACACGTAGCTGAGAAGAAGACAGCTAACGAGTTGTGGAAGGCCTTGACTTCCCTGTATGAGGGAAAGTCTGTCCATGAAAAATGTTGTTGGAGACCCAAATGAGGTCATTCATGATGACCAAGGGAGAAGACATTGAACATTTCCTCGTCAGACTGCAGTCAATCAGAGATCAGCTGACTGCAACGGGTGCAACGGTGGACGATGCAGTGATAGTCAGGACTGCTCTCAATGCAGTCACGAATGAGTGGGAAACCTTTGTCCAAAGTATATTGGGCAGAGCAGACCTCCCAGATTGGGACAACTTGTGGTCAATTCTGTGACAAGAAGAACTCCGCAGGTTCACCAAGAGGCAGCACAGCCCAGGATTAAGAAAATTGAAGAAAGAAGATGAGGAAGATGCAGCCTTGGCATCAAAGAAGCAGTCGAAGAAGAAGAAGGATCTTTCAAAGATCAAGTGCTTCCAGTGTGGTGAAATGGGACATTTCACCAGCCATTGTCCAGAAAAGAAAAAGGACAAGGAAGCATCTTCTTCCAACGCAGCTGTGGCAGATGATGGATCAGGAGATGATGCAACCATGAGTGCTCATGAACCACGGAGGTGAGGTGACATGGACATGTAGAGGAGCTACATGGAGGAAAGGCAGGATCCTTGAGCAACTCATCTATTGGATCACATGCGAGCTACGCCAGCCTTAAGACAGTAGCGGGACAAGTGGAGCAGTTGGTGCATAGATCACAGATGAGGCAGAAGCAGAGGCAAATCTGAAGGCTGGGAGGAGCAGCGCATAGCAAAGCAGCAGCAGCGTAGCAGAGGCTGATGTGACTTCAGCAGCACAGAGCAGTGATGCTTACGTAGTGTAGAGCTGCAGCAGCGCAGAGCATTGATGCTTACGTAGTGCAGAGTTGCAGCAGTGCAGAAAGCTTCAGAGGGACAACGCAGTGCAACAGTAGCGTGATAGGTTTCAACACAAGGAGCTGATGTGACTTAAGTAGTGCAGAGGGAGTCTGATTACACAGGCAGAGTTGTAGTTGTGCATCGTTTTTTAGATGCCAGCACATATCTGTAGCATATGGAGCTTCAGTGATAAGGATGCAACCCATCTGACTTGTTTGTCAAAGATTGGGCAGGAGATTTATTTGTTTCTCTCAACAACTGAAGTTGCAGTGCAGCAGATCAGCAGTGGCAATGCTATGAGCAGCACAGATGCAGCGTATTGAGAGGGAGCTGCAGTATAGTGGTTGCAGTGGCAATGGCAGAGTCATGGGCAGCAGTACAGATGGCAGTAGCAGTGCAGAGTTGAGTGGCAGGAGGCCAAGCTTCAGCAACACAGAACCAATGCCCAAAATCATGTAATGCATAAGTGTGATGTATTGCTAGAGCACACCCTTGATGCTAAGAGGGAGTGTTGAGATTTTGTGTATTTGGGGTAGCATCAATTGTGCTCTAAGTCCCAAATTTTGAGGAAGGACTACAGTTCACCTGATCTACAAGACCCAGAAATGGATTTGGGAAATTTCATCTGGTTTAGGAGACATTAAATTAATTAATTATTTTAAGTGTATTTCCTAAGCTAAAACTTAGGGAACTTAAATAATTAAAGTGAATTTAATTAAGCATGTGATGAAATTATCTTAAGTCACACAGATCAACCTTTCTTTTAATCTTAGCCATTGATTAAAGATTTAATCTTGGTCGTTGATTTGTCAACGAGAAAAGTATAAAGGAAAGGCTTGAGGTCATTTGTAAAGACACACAGAGGCAGAGCACTGAAGCTAAGCTGAGATTCCGGGGCAGGGTTTGCTAAGAATACTCAGAAGTGTTTCAGCTGCAGAGAGGGGAATTTAGGCCAAGGGGATGATCTGATCTCCGGGTCTAGAATACACAAGAAGCAGAGAAGAGATCAGCTCAAGGACAGCACAGAGGAAGGCAGCAACAGCAACAGCAGCAGGTATAGCGCAATTCTCAGGAAACCGTCCAGGGGTTACACAGAGACACTTCAGGGGCAGCGAGTGACTACGTCACCCATTCTGGGGTAACACAGTCCCTTCCAGGAGCAGCACTGAGGGTTTGGAGGCCATCCAAGGCTGACGCAGAGGCTTTCAGGGGCTTCACAGGCTGACATAGTGCATTTCAGGGACAGCGCTGGGGTTTCTAGGCCTGGATCTGACTAAGTTCTGTAAATCCCGTTTGAGGGTGTGGATCAATCAGTATTTTTGGTCCTAGATCAATCAGGAGTTGTAGATCTAGAGTTTTCTCTGTAGGGTTTTCCAAATCTGGAACCCAGAGTTGTGTATTCAGAAATATTCTTAATAATAGAACCCTCCAGCAGCCAGAGACCAGTTTTCCCACATTGGGTTTTTCCGAGGACAGTTTGTCCAAAAAAAACTGTGTCACTTCGTCAATGTGTGCATGTGCTTATTCTAGATCTGAAATGGTAGAGATTTGTTATGTGTTTTGCTTCGATGTTAACTTGAATTTATTCAGTTGATAACTTATATAAGTAGGAGGAGCTTAACCGGATTAACAGTAATAATTTCTGCATAAGATTCGAGATTCAGAAATTTCTACAACAGTCCCACTGTACCTTCTCGCATGA
>CM076577.1:1209184287-1209238199 GCA_034641835.2 Pinus albicaulis
CAATTGTCTCCTATGTTTTTTAAGTAAAATTCAACCAATATTTTCACTAAACCATGATGATGTAGAGTGGTTTCTAAAATTTGGATTCTCTTTTGAACATTGGAGGCCATTCTTCTTAGACTATTGAGCAGAAAGTAAGGTAGGTTGATTTCCCCATTTTCTAGAAAATTCATTAACAATATGATATGATAAACATACATGGTTCCATACCTTCCCTCACAAGTTATAATTTTTTGCAAATTCAGCAGCATGTTTCTTCATTTACTTTTCATAGCAGTACTTGGAATTCCCTTTCTAAAGACTGAAGCATCCATACCTGGATTTTTAAGTATCCCCTTCCATGACTCGTTGTGAAATTCTTTGTTCTTGAACCACTGCTCTCCTTGCCTTGGGAGTTCCGTTGCTTCAACCAAGAATGATTTCGTTATTGTGAATTTGATGTCTCCAATCTCCACCTCAGTCCTATCAAATATCTTGCAAATGATTTGGTAATTTCCTTATGGAAGCCATCAAATTTTTCTATAAACCTCAACCATCCAGCTTGTTGTAGTAGCTCCCTGACTTGTGGATATCCTTCCATGTATTTGACTCTTACTGGCTCTGTTCTGACAATTAGACCCATTCTTCTTCTGTGCAGAGTATCTTTGCCCTCAGAATTACCCCTCTGTGTTTGAAAATGGATTGGTTGCAGAGTTTGATGGAGGTGAATGAGTGATGGAAATGAACTAGCTATGGGAAAAAGATGAAATGAGTTACGGATCTGATGGGGGATTTATAGTCAACTGTAGGGAATGAGTGAATGATATGGTCTTAGAGAGACGTGGCCTAATAGATTACATTATGACTATGACTGTTAGTCATTAATCAATGGTTTTAATAATGGACCGTTGTGAAACGTTAGATGAGGGATATGGATGAGATTTATCATGATGAGGATTAATCAATTCGAATGATAGGTTGCCAAAGAACATATAAATATACACATTATACATATTTCATGTTTTAATTTTTTCTATAATAAATTTCTACATTTTACCTTAGAATTTGACCTTGTTGTTTGTTGTTGCTTGATGTTGTTCCTTAGGTACTCCTTTGTAGCATGGTGATCTTTAGAACATAGTCCTATAATCCATTTTTGCAATTATCATCTCTGTATTTGTTGAAGTGACTTGCAGAATCAGATTAGCTGCAGAATAGAACCAGCTACAGAATGTGAGTAGCTGCAGAATGTGCCTTGCTGCAGAATATGATATGTCAAAAGGATATGAAATATGGAGTGAAATGGACTATGAATGTGAGTGTAATAAAATGTTATGATGAAATGAAAGTGAAATGAAATGGAAGTGGAGTGACAGTGGAGTGTAATGAATTTTCATTTTATGATTTGCAAATATGAACATTTATTCACAGAAAAAACAAATGAAAGTATAGCATGTCAGAGAGTTATGATTTTCACCCTGTACTTTCTGAATAAGTATGCCAATCATTGATTGGTTTTCATAGTTATACTTTATTATTATTATTATTATTATTATTATTATATAGAAAAATAGGAGCTAAGTTTGTGAAGAAGAAAAATGCTCATAAGGAGTATGTCATGTTGTGTTTCTCCATGTAGTTCTATAGGCCCATAAGGCTTTAGGAAGCCTTTCTGCCCAATCTCTTCTATGTAGATGAACGGTCTTAGTGAAAATTCCTTCAATCACCTTGTTGGTAGATTCAACCTGACCATTTTCTTGAGGATGGTAAGGGGTAGACTTCCTGTGCTTGATTTTGTAATTTTCTACCCTCTTTTGCACCATCTTTGATGTAAATTGAACGCCTTGATCTGTTACAATTTCTCTTGGAACACCAAAACTAGTAAAGATATCCTCAAAAAGAAAATTAACTACAAATGTTTCATTAGAAAAAGATAATGCTTTAGCCTCTACCCATTTAGTGACATAATAAGTGCATACCAAGATATACTTCTTTTGTTTAGATGGAGGATTGATAGGTCCAACAAAATACAAGGCCCATTTTTCCAAAGGTTCAATGAGTACCTGAGGTTGTAATGGAATTTCATTTGAAGGAGCAAGTTTCCCTACTCTTTGACAACTGTCACACCTTTTGACATATTCTTTGGCATCTTTGAAGATGGATGGCCAATAATATCCTAAATGAAGGATTTTATAGGTTGTCCTCTTGTCAGTAAAATTTCCACCACAGGGTTCATCATGACACGCCTTAAGAATTTCAGGCATTTCATCTTCTCGAACACATCTTCTGATAATAGGATCTGTACCTGTCCTATACAATTAATTAGTAATCCATGAATATTTTGCACTAATTTGAACAATTCTTTTTCTTTTTCTCTAGCATGCATATTTGAAGGTAATTTCCCTGTTACTAAATAATTGGAAATATCTGCAAACCAAGGAGTTTGAGTAGTTATTACAAAGAGATATTCATCAGGAAATTTATCCTCAACTGGAGTGTTGTCTTTGATATTTTGAATTCTAGACAGAAAATCAGCAACTGTAATTTGTTTTCCAGGTCTATCTATAATAGTAATGTTAAATTCTTGTAAGAGCAATAACCATCTTGTAACTCTGTTATTAGTAACAGATTTATTCATTAAATACCTAATTTCAAAGTGATATGTGTGAACAAAGGTTTCATAGCCTGTTATGTAATGTATGAATTTATTGATAGCATGAACAAGAACTAAGAATTCTTTTTCAGTTACAGTATAATTCAACTCTGGAGGAGTCAAATTTTTACTTGTGTAATAGATGGCATAAGGGATCAGATCTTTTTGTCCTAACACAGCTCCTAGAGTTGTGTCTGAAGCATCTGTTGATATATGAAAAGGTAGTTTCCAGATAGGTCCTCTTAAGATAGGTGCTTCAGAAATATTTGCTTTTAGGGTTTCAAATGCTAACTGGCAGTCAAGATTCCATTTGAATTCACAATCTTTGGTAATTAATTTGAAGAGTGGGGATGCTATTTTGGTAAAATTTTCTATAAATCTTCTATAATACCCTATGAATCCTAGAAAAATTATAACATCCTTTTTGCAACTTGGGACTAATAGTCTGGAGATGACCTCAACTTTTGATTTAACCACTTTGATTCCATATCCTGAAATATGATGTCCTAAAACAATTGCTTTAGTAAACATCATGAAACATTTTTCATAACTCATTGAAAGGTTTGCTTCTTTACATATTTTTAAAACTTTCTCCAAGTTTTCTAAAGCTTCTTCAAATGAATTCTCGTAGACTGTAAAGTCATCCATGTAAACTTCTACACAATCATGTATTAGATCAAAAAATATTCCTAGTACTACCGTTTGAAACGTTGCAGGTGCATTGCACAATCCAAAAGGAAGTACTCGGTAGGCATAAGTTCCCCAGGGACAGGTGAATGTGGTTTTATCCTGATCTTCAGGTGCAACTTGAATTTGATTGTAACCACTGAAACCATCTAGAAGTGAGAAATACTTTTTTCCTGCTAATGTATCCACTTGATATATAAAAGGTAAAGGAAAATGATCTTTAAGAGTAGCTTTATTCAATTCTTGATAATCAATGCATACCCTCCATTTACCATTTTTCTTAGGTACAATCACCAAAGGGGAAACCCACTGACTATCTGAAATGGGATAGATAAATTTGACATTCAACAATTTTTGTAACTCTTCTTTCACAATTTCCCTAAGATTTGGATTCATCCTTCTCTGAGGTTGTCTGATAGGTTTACAATTTTCCTCTATAAAGATGTGATGAGTGCAAGTCTTAGGACTAATCCCTTTCATGTTAGTGTATTCCCATTGCATATGCAGATGAATGTTTTTGTAATGTTTTGATTAACTCTTCTTGTTGTAATTTTTCCAGGTTTTTGTTTATATTCAAGGTTTTCCTGGAAATATTTCAACTGTAGAGCTACCAAATTCTTCCATCGAGTAGAGAGACATCTGCCTAGATGGAAAATATTCAATATTAGATCTTTCATGGAAATGATCTTGTCCATATTCTGGTGATGATTCACAATTTTCTAAAGTATTCAAGATTTGATTATCTTCACTAATATTTGAAATAGTAAAGAGAGGTTGTATATCTTCTTCATCATCAATCCATTTTTTTTCATCTATCTATGTGATTGTTCTTGCTGGAGGATATAAAGTGAATTTCTTAGTTGAATTTCCATCAGATATGTACATATCACCAAATCTACAGCTGACGAAAGCATCAGCTGTAGCCAACCAAGGTCTTCCTAGTATAAGAGGATGTCCTACTAGATTATTTTTAGAACTTAGAATCATAAAATCAATAGGATACTCCCAAGAATCTAAGGACACTGAAATATCTTCTAACACACCATCTGGTTTTATTATAGACCTATCTGTTAACTATAGTAATGTAGGTGTATAAATAATATTAGGAAGCTTAAGTTGTTTCATGGTTTGCTTTCTCATGATGTTTATTGCTGCTCCTAAATCAATTAATGTGTTTGGAATTTCAATTCCACTGATATGTGTTTTGACAACTGGACTTCCGGGATCTAGATATTTTGAATGGCAATCTTTCCCATCATTACGTTTGCCATATTTCCTACCAGTTGAATTTTTTTATTTCCTTTATTTTTCTTCCTGGTTTCTTCATACTCAACTCTTTTATTCTTCATACTCAACTCTTTTATGGTTTTAGCCAAGATTGGATTTTCCTTGATGGCTTGTAATAATGGAATTTTGATGCAAAAATTTCTCAATTCATCTAGGAAATCATAATTAGGCAACAAATATGTTTTTCTATACCTTTATCAATTTGTAATATTTCAGGAAAAGGAGGTGTAGAAGTAGATGTTGATGGTTTCTCTAACATAGGAGTTGAGTTTATTGGTTCTTTCTGTTTATCATTTTCAATGTTTTGTTTCTGATGAGATGTTCTATCTTCAAAACTTTTATTAACTTGTAGAGAACCTTCCTCAGAATTGTCTTGTTCTTGAATTACCACGAAAGGTTTCCTTTTTTCAAGTATCTTTACAGATCTAATTTGAATATCATTAAGATCCAGAGGAGTGATTATATAAGTTGGAAATTGTTGACCTTCTATCATATAGGTATTTTGAGGATTTTTATTGTTGGGGTTTGGTACTGGCTGGGCAGGTAACTGATTTGGTCTTTGAGGGAATGGAAGTGAGAGTTGTGGGTTTTGATTTTGAGGTTGAAGTTGGGGTTGTGGATTTTATTGAGGATTGTGTTGGGCAGGATAATTTGGATAATATGGATAAGATGGGTAGGATGGAGGATACTGATAGTACTGGGAGAATCTTCCAAAAGGATTTTGCATCCCTTGAGTCCAGGATTGATTTTGAGATTTAGGGCAAGGGTGATGCCAATAATTCCAATTTGGTGGGGGTTGATTATATGTTTGGTTGTTAAACCCTTGAGTTTGAGGCCCCTTCCAAGGTCTTTTAGAAACAAAACAAAGAGATTATGTAGGATTTGTAGTTGTTTCTTCTTGAAACACAGCCTTAAGACCAAGATTTGAAGGACAACTCTTGGTCTCATGGTTCTCTAAAAAAATCACACAAGTTTCTATTACCTTTGCATCAAGAGGACATTCTCTCAAAGCATGCTTCTTCCTGCATTTGAGACAGAATATTTCTAAGGCATCAGTCTCAGCTTTCTGCTTCTTTTGTAGCTTAATGGTGTCTATTTGCTCACTAAGACTCCCTAGAATGTCAGTTTTGAATTCATCAAGCATGTTTCCAATTTTTTCCCTACTTACTGTTCCAGCTACAGACTTGTTTACCCTAGCTAAAACAGGATCTCTTGGTCCTTTCAAAATTTTTGATTTTCCTCTTGAGAGATTAATACATAGTTCCCCAATATCAGCTAATGGAAGTTGAGATATGTCTCCCTTCCTCATCATGTTAAGGATATCTATCCATTCATCTCTAATTGTTTTCAATAAAAGAGCTTTTAGATTATATTGGTCTTGATTCTCCATCTTTTCTCTCTTAATGTTATAGTTGAATATTTCAAGTAGATCTTCCAAATTCTCATCCTCCTTTTGCATCATTTTAAACACTTCTTCTTTATGGTTAACAGGTATACAATAATCCAAATTCCTTTCTAGAAATTCTTTCTTCATATCATCCCATGACCTAATAGATATAGTGATTAGACTCATTAACCATTTTAGAGCTGCTCCTTTCAATGTTGAAGGGAAAAATTTGGGTTTTTGAGCATATTGTAGATAATCATAAGTTCTACACAAGACTTCAAATAAAAATAAAAATGTCTCAGGGTCTTCACTTTTAACCCATGAAAGTTTGGAAGAACAGAGGGTGAGATATTTTTCATAGTAGCATTTGTTTCCTCATCTGTAATAGGGAATCCAAAGGAGCTTTCAACTCCCCTTCTACCTCTACCTCCTTATACATTTCCTCTACCTCTTCCTCTATCTCCTCCTCTACCTCTACCTCCTCCAAATATTAAGTTCTCTCCATTAAAGATTTCACCTTATCCTTATCCTCCTTCTTCTCCTCTTTCTGCCATGATAGATTCTTCAAAGCTGATATAAAGTTCTTCTTGGAGGGCTAACTGCTCTTCTGATTCTTCTATCAGTGGTATGTTGAAGAAGGGTTCCTCTTCTTCCTCTTCACTGGGGATTTCTAGCTCTTTAGCTGGAATATATTCCCTTGTAGAATTGAAAAAGGTTATTCCCTCTGTTGGAGTTCTAGGATCTTCTTTCTCCAAGATTGCCTCAGTGGATGAAGTGGGAGACCCTCCTAACTGGATATCTGATCTCAAAACTCCAGGAAGCCTATGACCAGTATAGTATGGGATATGAGTTTGAGAGCAAGGTGTACTACTTCTTAGCCTAGGTGGAGTGAGTGGTGTTGTAGGGATTAAGCTTTTGCCTCTTACAAATCTGCCACTAGAGTCTCTTTCTCTACGCATATCATTGTTTTTTTAGGATGTAAGAAATAAGGCTACCTAGTTACACTTCCCCAGCAACTGTGCCAAAATGTTTAGTCAATTTAGTGTTCTAAATTTCTTACATAAATTATCGACCAGGGCTTGTAAACTGATAAAGTGTGGTGCACTATATGTGCCTAAGTGACCTTTCCTTTACTTCGTTGTTTTTGTTTTTCTTATTGTATTTGGGGGTTTTTCCTTTTAATCCTCAGTGTGCTAACTTAGGCCATTGGAAAAGTTAAAATGAATCTAAATTAAAAAGGAAGAAAAGGAAGTATTATGAAACTAAGTTAATTTTCTATAAAAGAAACCAAAGTTTATGGGCTAGTTCTAAGACCTAATTCTAATAAAAAAGGTAAAGTATGTACTTCAATTAGTGATTAAACCTAATCCATGGATCTATGACTAAACTAAGACTGAAGACAAAATGAAAGCAGGGAAATGTGTCAATTGTTGTACTTTAGGTTGTTTCAACATTCAATGATTAGGTCAAAACCCTATGAGATGAAATCAATTGTTTGTACCTTAGTTGCTAAAGTCCTAAGACAGAAAACAGAGAATGCTATTTAAAAATCACCTAGGATGTTTTAGTTACTCCATTTACCCAATATGTAGAGAGTGACCCCTTTGTGGTAATGTTTCTAAGCAACCATTACATCTGTATAAACTAAAGAACTACAATAACTTTGTAAAATGAAATAATTCAAGCATTGAATTACATCTAATCATTTAACCATCCTTGCTTAGTATATTCAGATTAGTTTCTTTCAGAATGATTTTTAAGAAGATTGTTTTGTTGCAATGTAATGAGGATATTCTAACTAAAACCAACTAAGTGAATAATTCACTTATCAGTCTCATCCAACTGTGAAGCTTGTGGCCTCTTGAAATGGCTTCGGAAAAATCAATTACACCCTTAGTTCCTAGCAAGCAAATGACAAGAAATGAAATGTATTCTAAAACTAACTAAATGAATAATTGACTCATCAGTCTCATCCAATTATGAAGCTTGTGGCCTCTTGAAATGGCTTCGGAAAAGTTAATTACACCCTTAGTTCTTAGCAAGCAAATGACAAGAAATGAAATGTATTCAACCACTGCACTTATAACACATTTAACCATTCAATGTAAGATTTAAAATATGGGAAAAATGGTTTTCATGAATGTTTAATTAGACACAGCAATTGACAACTAGTTTCTAATGAATTTGAAAAGGCAAAACAGTAAACTAAACAATTATGTTTCTCAGCACTTCAATATTTATTCCAATCCTGAAGACAAAAGTCCTATCTCCTTGAAATGTTTCAGAAGGAAAATCTCCACAGTTGCATTTAAATTATTGAAAATTGGAAATTAAGCATGCGCAAAAATTAATAAAAAAAATTGAAGAAATCTAACTAGAAAGCATTAAAAACCTCCTCTAGCAGCAGGGGCTCTCTGCTACCAAGTTGCTTAACTCCTTGGCTCTTCAAAAATGTAATCAAACCAGCATCTGGAAACTGAACTTCTTTATTGAAACAGAGTTTTAGAAAACGGAGTATTTCACTGTAATTATGAACTTGTGCTACAAAAACTTAACTTGTTCTTGGTTCTATAGAACCTCTATTTAAAGGTAATTTGCATAACTAACTATGAAGAAAAAATAGCTACAGGTGTATCTTTGAATCATAATCAAATTAGGACTTTTAGGACTCATGATTTGCTACGAAGCAAATCAGGAGTCCTAATTGCTGTAGGAAACAGTATTTGACTTCTAGCTTTGACCATAGGGTTAGGCACCTCCATATGTCGATATGGTCCATATGAATAGGATGAAATCCATGTAGGATGGATTTTGAGAACACCCATGTGGCTCGCTCCTTCAACTGACACTTGTAATATGTTCAACCACAAGATTAGCTACGAAATGCTCAATCAGCTGCAGAACGGGCTGCATTCTGTAGCTAATTTGCAAAAACTTATCAAAATAGAAAAAATCATGAAAATACAATATGTCAACCATGTGTATGTATCCTTGAAACAAACCTTAGCACTCTTCACTGATTAGGGTTTATGAACTGATGGAAAAGAGGTGAAATGATATGGGAAAACTGTAAAAGAGAGGGTAATCCTGGGGTTCAACATTAACGACCCCCAAGCTCCAAAGGGCGGAACTTGAGGATCCAGAGTAGGGGGAAGAACTATTCCATTCGTGGATGTGGGTAAAGGGTTTGTTAGTGTAGTTCATAATTGATAGTGGAAGCCAGAAGAACCTTATATCAGTCAAAAATTTTAAGATATTGAAGTTGCCAACAATCTCACACCCACAGTCATACACCATCAAGTGGCTCCACCAAGGACGAGATCTCTGTATCAGCCAGCAGTATTGCATGCCTTATAGCATCAAGGCCTTTGCAGATGAGGTATTATGCGATGCTGACCCTATGGAATTTTGTGATGTGTTGTTAGGTAATCCATACCTATGGAAGCATCATGTTGTATATGAATCCAAACCTCATTATGTTATTATTACTTTGGGTAAAAAATTCTACAGGATACCAGAGGCAGTGTTGCCTACCACTTTTTCTTTGATCTTCACTAAAAAATGCAATAAGATCATTTTCCAAATCGGGAAATTTTTCTTCCTTATGATTCACCCTCAAAGAAAGATGAAGGTTGTGGCCTTGTAATGAGCCCTCCCCTCAAATCTACCCATTTTCATTGGCTTACCGATGGTAAACATGAGATGAGTGGCCACTATGAAAAGATTCAACCTCCTAAGTGACCTTAAGGAAATGAAGTCGACAAACAAACCTTACTGGCTTCCCTCAGGTGCCATAGGACCCTCTCTAGGTGTCCATTCCTGAGCCAACCTGACTTTTTCTTAAGCTTGATCCCCAGTCGCTCCCTTGCCAAGACCTCCATGCGATTGGAAACTCCCAGTCACTCCCACATGCCTGCATAGAGATTGTGGCCTTTTTTTCTCAGGTTGTGCCAATGACTACAAAATTTAAGCCACATTTTCAGGGTTGGGGCTAAACCTTTAACCATAAATCCATATAAATTTTAGAACTCATAAAGTACATGACAACAATGATTATAAACCCAAAATTGATACCAAGACTAGCCTTGACCATCCCCAACCGGGACTGACATTTAGTCAAACACTTGGCAACCATGTAACCTACAGATCATGAATACAAGACTGAGCATAACTGACTAGAAATTCATATGAGACTTAACAAGAAGGATAACCACCCTCTCTCTTTAGCGGTCTTAACATCAATTATATATTGCATCCATTATTCTTTCAGTTACAAGTAAAACATGAAATTAACAATGACTAGAACCAGTCACATAACCATGTTTATAACCAAAATATAACAACATAAATAACCATAAGATATCAGCCATTAAAGCCACATAATAACAAGTACAAAATCAATATAACTTAGTTTTCATTAAACATAGGCAAGAGCCAACCAAGTTTGATACTTCCACGTACCACTCGACTTGCATAGACATGGCTAAACCAAATATTTCTTTCATCCAATCACCCCTGTGCCATATTCCAAGCATGAATGTGGGATATCATGGATAAACCAATCCAAAAACAACCAAGGGAATCCAGAGGTTAAACCACTTCCACCCTCACCATATCGTGATCTCACCTAAACCGACACCGAGATGACTAAACCGAACCGAGCTAGGAATTCCTTTGGATCTCATCACTATCCTCGAGCAAGTTTTTGTCTCCTTTTCTCTAGGATTTACCGCAATCCACACCAAATGACTAGGACCTTACCGAGACATCACTCTCAGGCTTTATCGTGTATCCCACCAAAATAGGTTAAGGGATTCCTAGGCCTTTGGGAATTTTCTTGAGACCACCTCCGCCCTAAATTCTGAAACCATCTGGCAATACCCAAGCTCAAACCGAAAAAATTCCCATCACACCATGTCTATCCAGAAAAAGGAAAGGAAAGGCTAACAACCATTGCCAAAACCTGACAAAACCCGTCCACCGATAACAAAAGAACCAAATACCAACATGCACATACCATGCATGTCAAAACCAGCTGAGAAATCATACATGAAATATGTTATCAGCAAGTATTCATGTTGAAGTTGCTTGATCCTTCTCTTCCTAGCTTGATATTTGCTTTCCTTTCCTTTCCTTGTCCTCCCTTTGCTTGCTTTTCCTTTCCTCCGCTTGCTCGATCTCCTTCTCCTCTTGGTGCTCTTCTCCTCTCTGAATGTAATTTTGAAAATGAACTCACAAAAGGTTTGAACTAATCCTCAGCATCCTTTTTATCATTGATGCCTCTAATTTCTTCAATTTTCCACTATTTTCCTTCAATTTCCTCCTCACGTGCAACATGTGACCTTTCACCTTCCTTTTCTCCTAATTTCCTTTATTTTCATAAATAAATGTGTCAAAAATACTTTTTTCCTTTTTGATGCCTCATCCATTGTATTTTTCCAATTTCCCTTTAGGCATAAACACATCTAGTGATGCCCACTAGGATATCTTTTCCCAACATTTAGCTTGGAATAAGTGTCCCTTTCCCGTGGTATTATTTTTTCCTTTATTAACTTTTATTACATGCACATTTAGCTCGGGTATGTTACAAAACCATCCCCCTTGGGGAACATCGTCCTCGGTGTTAAATCAAAACTATACCTCAACAAAATCGTCAAAAAGAAAACATACTTCCCATGGAGATTTATAACTTAGCTCGTTGCAGTATTTACAATGAATAACCTACTCAAAAGAAAAAACCATCATGACAATAATACCGCGTACTGGAGATTTATAACACAACTCATTATGGTATTTACAATAACAACCACTTATACTTATGCACATTTGCTTCAACCAACAAATAACCGTAATTTTCATGGAGCTTCATAAATCCAGCTCGATACAGTATCCATAATAAAATAAACATATATACATATGCACATTTGTTTTAAATAGGAAATAAAAGGATATGATCCCTATATCCGTAACAAGGGAGTCTATAGGCTCACACCTCCTCCCTCAAAGTAATACCAGGATTCACCTCCTTCCCAGGAAGTCCAGAATACTCTGCCAAAGTCAAAGCCGCATACAAGGTCCAACGCTACAATCTTGCGTCACTTGTCCTCTTAGTGAACAATTACCAACTCATTTTCCCATGGCACATTCCCAATGTGCATATGATTCCATATTTTAATGCTAATGACCAAAACAAATACATCAATGGCCTTCCCTTCTCTGATACACAGTCCATCGGGAAATCCGGTCACCCCCTTCCGTGCAGTCACCCACCTTCCAAGTTCCTCGGAATCCACTATCCTGGGCGATCCATCCCATGGCAAGGATTCCTCACATCTGAAGATACAAAAAAAAATGCATATGCCTACCTCAAAACCATCATACCAATCATAACATGCTTATGGAAATCAATGGACACTATAGGGTACCAGTCTCCCACAATGGCCCTGCTCTTGGAGTGCTTTACCAACATATTGCTACATGCTCCAATGCCTTTTTTCCACTGTTGATAATCCTTGCAGTCAATTTAAACCACCCCAACAAGGCATTTCCGTGCTTTCCTTTACCAAGCACATAACTTCCTTTAGATTCAAAATAAATTGAAATAAATTCACATCATACCTCATCGATGGCCCATCAATAAGGTACACTTGCAATTATGTTTACTTCCTGTCACAACAAGTCAAACTATATATTTGACCAAATCATCATGTATAAACATATTAAATCTGGTTAGCTTAAAATGCAACAATCATAAATTAGAATCACAAATCATTTATAACCATCATAAACCAAAATCATAGATCACATGCATATTAAAAAAATGAAAGTAAAATATTGATACTTATCCTTCAATGATTCTTTGCTTATGCCTTTGTTATTTATCCTTTTTGTACTCACACTAAATCTATTGCGAAACCCAGCAAGCGTCCAGTGCCTTCTCTTTAAACAAGGAGGGAATCTAGAGACTAAGCTTCTTCCTCACTCAATATCAGCAATAAGGGTATCCCGAGAATAAACCGCCCAACCCTCAATATCAACAATAAGGGCATCCAGAGACTAAACCACCTCAACTCTCAATAACAACAACAAGGGAATCTAGAGACTAAACTGCCTCAACCCTCATTAACAACAACAAGGGCTAGAAAATACCATACATGTCTGTCCCATCACATTGTACAACAAATACACATACACAGTGTACAACACAACACATACACTTACACCAACTATACAAAAAGATGCATACACCTACGCTCAGTGTACAACAACATACATACACCGACACTCGGTGTACAACATGACACATATACATATACATTGTACCATACCACGAATACACATGTCACGATACAATAAATACACAATACCTGTAACACCACATCAAATATACACAACACAACATGTACAATGTGTACACAATACCACATGTACAACGTGTACATAATAACACATGTACAACATGTACACAATACCACATGTAAAACATGTACACAGTACCACATGTACGCAGCGCCACCTGCACAATGTGTACACAACACCACACATACACGACAACACTTACACAACGTGCGCACAACACCACATGTACATCACACCACCTACACAACGTGTACACAACACCATCTATATGATGTTTACATATCACCACATGTACACAACACCATCTGCACAACATGTACACAACACCACATGTACCACAAGTACATAGAACCACATGCACGCAACACCACATGTACAATCAGGCACATTGCACCATATGTACACGATACTGCATGTACAACCTTTACACTACACCATATGTGCATAGCACCGCATATAAGACATGTACACTACACCAAATGTACATAGCATTGCATTCACAACATGTACATAACACCATATATACATAGCACTGCATATACGACATGTACTTAGCATCATCGATACCCAACACCGCATATGAAATCATGCAAACAACACTATATATGCAACATGCACACAACATCATATATAAAACATGCACACAACATCATATATAAAACATGCACACAACCTCAAATATGCAACATGCACACAACCTCATGGGTACAAAATACTGCATACGCTAAGACCACACTGTCCTTACCAAGAAATCTTGCTTTTAGTGGCTTATCCATGACACATATCACACTGCTTTCATTCCGATGATGTATCCCTCAACATTACCTGTCCATAACATAAACATATAAATAATATAATAACATAATATCAATTCATGTTCACAGTATATTGACCCATATAAGGATGGGACCTGGAGGGTCCCTTGCTACCCAGCGCTACCCCAGAAGGGACTGCGTAGTTGAAGATGCTCTCTGCGCTACACAGTTGTTGTGTAACTGTTGCTGCTGCCTCTGGATGCTACTCTCTGCCTCTTTCTGATTCTTGGCACTGGGATTAGATCATCCCCTTAGCCAATACTACCCCTCTCTGTAGCTGAAACCCTTCTGGAAATTATTAGTGAACCACGCCCTAGAATTCCAGCTTAGTCTAAGTGCTTTGCCTCTGTGTGTGTGTTCTCCAACTAAACCCAAGCCTTTCCTTTATAATTTTCTCATTGGGAAACCAACGGCCATGATAAGATCTTGAATCGATGGCTAAGATTAAAATAAAGCTTCATCCATGTGACTTAAGGAAATTCCATTACATGTTTAAATTAATTCCCTTTAATAATTTAATTTTCCTAAGTTAGACTTAGGGTCCATAATTAAAATTATTAATTAATTAATTATTTCCCAAACTAAATGGAATTTCCTAAATCTATTTTTGGGTCTTGGAGATCTCATGTACTATAGTCCCTCCACAAATTTTGGGAGCTATAGCACATTCGATGCTACCCCAACACTCAAGAAAACTCAACACTCCCTCTTAGCGAGGAATGTGCTCTAGTACAACTTTTCTTCACCCTGAAGCTTTGCATTGATCTATGGGGTGGGTCTTTACACTGATGTTGGACATGCTACCCTTCATCGTTGTGTTATTGCTGCCATTATGTATTGTTTCCCATGACGCTGTCATTTCCACTGCCACATCTGTACTGCAACTCCCTCTCAATATGTTGCATCGTGCCGCCAACTACTGCATTGCAACTTCAGTTGATGAGAGAAACAACTGAAGGTCCTGCCCAATCTTTGACAGACAAGTCATTTGGGTTGCATCCTCATCACTGAAGCTCCATAGGCTGCTGATCTATCTTGTCATTTGGAGGATGATGCATAGCTATAGCTATGCACTGCATAAGTAGTCTCCCTCTGCACTACTTAAGTCACATCAGCCCCTTTGTGCTAAAATCTCTCACGTTGTTGTTACGATGTGCTGTCCTCTTGAAGCCTCCACGTTGTTTTAGCTATGATCTGCGTAAGCAGCTCTACTCTACGTTTATGAAGTCACATCAACCCCTGCGATGTTATTGCATCTGCACTGCACTACTCCCTTCAGCCTTCAGATCCACCTCTACTTCATCTGTGATTCTATGCACCAACTGCTCCACTTGTCCCCCTACTGTCTTAAGGCTCTTGTAGCTCGAATGTGATCTAAGAGATGAGATGCTCAAGGATCTCGCCCCACTCTGTAGATGCTCTACAGAGCCATGTCGCCCCAATTTTGTGGTTCATGAGCACTCATGGCTACGTCATCTTATGACCCATTGTCCGCCATAGCAGCTTTGGAATTAGAAGCTTCCTTATCCTTCTTCTTCTGTGGACAATTGCTGGCGAAATGTCCTAGTTTTCCGCACTAGAAACACTTGATCTTGGATAGATCATGCTTCTTCTTCCCTTGCCGCCTCTTTGATGCCAAGGCTGCATCTTCTTCATCTTCCTTCTTCACCTTACTTGACCCCATGTTGTACTGCTTCTTGGTGAATCTGTGGAGTTCTTCTTCACAGAGGATTGCCTAGATATTGTCCCAGTCGGGAAGGTTCGCTCTGCCCAAAAAAATTTGGACAAAACTTTCCCACTCTTCTATGACCGCATTGAGTGCAGCCCTTACCATCACATCATCCTCCACCTTTGCTCCCATGGCAAACAACTGATCTTTGATTCTCTGTAATCTGAAGAAGAAGGGCTCTATTTTTTCTCCCTTAGTCATCATGAATGACCACAACTGATTCTCCAAAAGCATTTTCCTCTGGACGGACTTCCCCTCATATAGGGTTGTTAAGGCCTTCCACATCTCATTAGCTATTTTCTTTTTAGCTATATGTGGAACTATATGGTCCTTAAACCCATCCATTATGAAACGTTTGGCATGTTCCATGACTTCCTCATGCTTCTTTAGGAGATCTGCATTGGTCGGCGTGGCTAGGACCTTTTCTGCATGGTCACTTAGATGGTATGCCTCCATGATTACCAGGATTATGACCTTCCAGACTATAAAGTTGGACAGGTCATCCAACCTATCCTGATCACATAGTCCGTGAGGTGCCATCTGCTCAGCTCTACTCTGTCAAAACAGATCTTCCTCTCCCCACTTCTCTACTGAAGCTCGGATCTAGGGTCCTTGGCAAGAAAGGCACCCTCTGCTTCCTCTGACAACTGATTTCCTCTCTTGGAAATCTGCTTAATCAACAAAGAAACAACTCTCTTTGATCCTCTGATCTATCTACATATTTCTTTGGCTAGAAACCCTTTGAGAAGCTTATCTCCTCCAGCTCTTTGTCACCTAGTGCTTAGGAGAAATTCTGAATCTTCAGAAATTTGTCAGCAACTTCTAAAGTTCTACAGCTCTACTTCTGGCACTTCTAAATCAGACAGCTTCATATTTGTGTCACCCTAGCTGGCCTCTACGTGAGAAGACAGTCCCAGCGCTGCCTCTAAAAGTTACTTTAAGCAGAAATCTATTGTTAGATATGGTTATACTTCTCCTACTTAAACAAGTTATTAATGCTAAAATGTTCACATTAACATCGAAGTAAACACATAACATGCTTTCACTGATTCAGAACTAAAACAGAAAAGTACATGCAAAATAGACAAAGTGACACAAGATTTTCTGGACAACAGTCCCTGGAAAAACCCAATGCGGGAAAACTGGTCTTCTGGCTGCTGGAGGGTTTATATTATTAAGCACTTTTCTAAATAGAGCAAATCTGGGCACCACACTAGTTAATCCGATAGAAAAAAATATAGATCTGCAGCTAACATGTTGTTCTAAGACTAAAAGAATGACTGATCCACACTCTCAAATGAGATTTACAAGACTTAGCTAATTTCTGGCTCTAGACACCTCAACGCTGCCCCTGAAGCCCTTACATCAGCACTTTCAGCCTTTGCATGCCTCTGTGCTAGCTTAGAGAGGGCTGCGTAACCCCAGAATGGGTGACGCGGACTCTACGCTGCCTTAGAAGGGTCTCTTCATAACCCTGGAGGGTCCCTTACTGCCTAGTGCTGCCCCAGAAGGGACTGCGTAGCTGAAGCTACTCTCTGCATTGTGCAGCTACTGTGTAACTGTTGTTGTTGCCTTTGCTTCTCTGAGCTGCCTCTGGATGCTGCTCTCTGCCTCTTGTTGATTCTTGGCATTGGGATCAGATCATCCCCTTAGCCAATACTACTCCTCTCTATAGCTAAAACCCTTCAGGAAATTCTTAGCAAACCACACCTTACAATTCCAGCTTAGTCTCAGTGCTCTGCCTCTGTGTGTGTCTTCTCCAACTGACCCCAAGCCTTTCCTTTATACTTTTCTCGTTAGGAAACCAACGACCATGATCATATCTTGAATTGATGGCTAAGATTAAAAGAAATGTTGATCCATGTGACTTAAGACAATTCCATCACATGTTTAAATTAATTGCCTTTAATAATTTAATTTTCCTAAGTTAGACTTAGGGTCCTTAATTAAAATTATTAATTAATTAATTATCTCCCAAACTGGATGGAATTTTCCAAATCCCTTTTTGGGTCTTGGAGATCTCATATACTCTAGTCCCTCCACAAATTTTGGGAGCTAGATCACATCCGATGCTACCCCAACACTCAAGAAAAATAAACAGTTAATTCTCTCAATGGATTTGGTGAAGAAGTCAAAGAAACAACTATAGTTCAAAAAAATTTGAAGTCTCTTCCTTTGTGAATTGATGCCAAGGTATCTGCCATAGAATAATTAAAGGATATAGAGAATCTAAAAATGGACAAGCTTCGTGGAATTCTCATTGCATACGAAATGAGGATGCGAAACCCATCACATAAGGATGCAACATTTAAAGCATCTAATAATTCACGAAAATGCAAGTCTTGTGGCTCTTCCAATGATGAATATGGTGTAAAAATGGCTCAGCTAGTCAGAAAACTAAAGAGAAAATACAAGCCTTCCATGCGATTGGAAACTCTCAGTCGCTCCCACAAGCCCGCATCAGTGCAATTGTGGCCTTTGTTGCTCAGTATTTTTCCAACGACTGCAAAATTTAATCCACTTTTTCGGGGCTAGGGCTAATCCTCTTCCCACTACATATAACTTTCAGAACTCACAAAGTACATGAAAACAATCAATATAAAACCAAAACTCATACCAGGACTAGCCCTGACGATCCACAACCGGGACTGATATTTTGTCCAACACATGGAAACCATGTAATGTATAGGTCATGAATACAACACTGAGCATAAGGGATTGTAAATTCATATGATACTTAACAAGAAGGATCACCACCCTCTCTCTTTAGTTGTCTTGGCATAAATTAGGTCTTGCATCCATTATTCTTTCGATTACAAGTAAAAACATGAAATGAACCATGACTAGAACCAGTCACATAACCATGCTTATAACCAACATATAACCACATAAATAACCACAAGATAACTATCATTAAATCCACATAATAACAAGTAAAAAAACAAGAGAACTTCAGGACTTCCACATACCACCTGACTATAGACATGGTTGAACCAAATCTTTCTTTCAACCAGTCACCCCCGTGCCATATTGCAAGAATGAATGTGGGATCTCATGGACAAACCAATCCAAAAACAACTAAGGGAATCCAGAGGTTAAACCACCTCCACCCTAACCATACCGTGATATCACCTAAACTAACACTAAGATCACTAATCCGACCCGAGTTGGGAATGCCTCTGAATCTCATCACTATCCTTGAGGAATTTTTTGTCTCCTTGTCTATAGGCTTTACCACAATCCACACCAGATCACTATGCCCTTACCAAGACACCACCCTCAGGCTTTACCATGTATCCCGCCAAAACCGGTCAAGGGATTCCTAGGCCTTTGGGAATGTTCCTGATACCACCTCCTCCCTGGATTCCGAAACCATCTGAAAATACCCAAGCTCAAAATCGAGAACAATCTCATCACACCACAACTATCCGAAAAAAGGCAAGGCAAGGATGAAAACCACTGTCAAAACTTGGCAAAACCATGCCACCAATTGCAAAAGAACCAAATACCAACATACACATACCATGCATGCCAAAACCAACTAGGAAATCATACATGCAATCTGTGAGCTGCAAGTATTCCTGTTGAAGCTACTTGATTGATGCACGAGCATCCTACTCAAATGTCATTGGTTATTTGGGAGACTTAGGGAGTCTTATGTTTTAAAGAGAAGTTGGTTCTCTAACTATAATTTTAAATATTTTGAGTGATTTAAAATAGGATTTAATTAATATTGTGAGCATAATTGTAAATGTTCTCGAATGTTGGAGAACATGAGAGAATTAGGGATTGAGAGATTTGAGAAATTATTGCAGATTTTAAATTAATAATTGGTTGCATGAATTTATGGGATTAGAGAGGATCCTTAGGGATAAAGAGAGATTCTGGAAATTAATGAGGACTTAGAATAATTAGGTATTTGTTGAGTTAATTAAGGATCTAAATCAATTTCGGTTTGGAATCCATTTGTATATAATTATAAAACTAAAAGACATAAGCAGATGTAGGAGAGAGACAGAAGACGAGAAGTATAGAGAAAAAATGGCCAAGTGAATGTAGATCAAGCCTAAAAGGGAGTAGATAGAACACGAGATGTTCTGAGCTTATGTAAATTTTTTGAATAATAGATTTTAGCTTCATGGGAAATTCCAGTTCTAGTATTGAAGTTGGCATGAAATCCTTTGAATTTCGAATTTGTATATATATTGATGGTGCTATTTTGTTTTGAATTTGTTAGCTACTTATAATATTTTTTCAAAGCAAACAGGTGGCTAAATATGTTTCTAAGTCTTCAAATCCTTCAGAAATATCTTCATTGTTGCTTCCATTAATGAACCCTGCTATCTGTTGAAGATTGCAACAAGAAACAGTGAAGGAGGCATCCTGAAACATCATTCCTGATCCTAGTTGGAAAGTGATCACCTAAACTAGGTGGGGCCCACACAGGTGATTTTTGTCGCAAAGTCTATTTTTAGACATATGGATCATGTTCTATAAGTTGCGAGATGCTATTTGTGGATGGTTGGTCAAGTTGGAAAAATAGATGGATTTCTATTTTTAGACATATTGGGCGGAATCTATTTCTAGATTGCCAGTCTAAAAATAGATATGTCGAATATTATTAGCTCGTAATAATACTTGGACTATAAACATTATCATATTCTCTTGGAGCACTTCAGTTAAGTGCACAGATGTGACACAGGAGCTGACAGAAGGAATTACACTATTCCTGAGGGTTAAGTGGAGCTATTGCATGGATACTTCAGTTAGAACTCATGTGACAGAGTTTGGTGGAGTTGATTGAGGGAGTTAATGGAGTTGTGTTCAGTTTAAATAATCAAAACATAGTTGAGCTATTTGTATCTAGTTTAACTGATTGATACAATTAGTGAGAGTGGTGTGAATTAATTATTAATTAATTCACTAATTATAAACTCATTAATCAACTAAAAAATACATCAGTTAACTTCAGTGCATGGACAGTTTCAGTGGAGACCAGTGCAGAGATAGGTGAAAGAGCAGGTTAACTATCAGTTGTGACTATACAGTTTCTATTTGCAACACACAGATAGGTGGAGAAGCCCATGAGGATTGCGCAGTACAAGCCGGGTGGTTTATCTATTTAATGAAGCCATCCCATAGCATTGATTACGCAATAGAGGCTGGCTATCAAGTGGCAAAAGATTGGAGCATGTGTTTTGCTAGATCTAGCTTGATAGTGTGTAACAATTGAGGGTGTGCATGAGAGCTTGTGAGGAGCTTTTGTACTATGATTGTTACATGATCTCCATGACATATAATATACAGATAGTTGGGGGTTTTCAGCTTTAAGCTTTCCCATTAAATACTATGTTCATATGTGTGATTGTTTGTGGTTTTAATGTATGCATGCAATTGATTTTATTTCTGCATGTGATGATCAATGGTAGAAGAGATTATGTATTATGCATGAAGCTAAAATAGTGTGTGATAAGGAGAATCTCGGTGAATAATATATCATTTATTCAAATTTCTACACTGTCTATGAAAGAAACTATTTTCAAAGGCCTCCATCATCCCCATTTTCCCTCATTCATACTTCATTTTCCTTCATTCCCTTCATAAATTCCCTTTCATAAGGTTTAAAACCCCTTTTTAATCTTATCGGAACCCTCAAAACCCTCTGAAAAACCTTCATTTTGGCCTAAAAACCCACTTTTCAGCATTAAGGCCTTAAGCCCCTTTCGGCCTTAGCCCTAGCCCCTGTTCTCCATATAACTCGTGCTACGACCAAGCGTTAAGGCCTAATCGCAATCGAAAAAAAAATCATTCCCTTTTTTCTTTTTCCCCGAAATCTCCGATGTGATGATCCCCTCTCCTCCGATCCGCCGATTTGATCTGGACCGTTGAATCCACAAGAACCAACGGCTAGGATTCAATCGCACTTCACTCGCATCCCCCCATCATCGCATCCACCAATTTGATCTAGACCATTGAATCCACAAGAACCAACGGCCAGGACTCAATCGTGCTCTGCCCATAGTCCTCCGACATCACACCCGCTGATTCAATCCTGGCCGTTGATCTCTCCTCTGATCCGACGACCAACGCTTAATCGCACATCGCAAACTTAAAATCCTTATAGTTGGCTATTACTAGCCCACCCTTTTCCAAGATGTCCACAAAATGATAGTTTCCTGCCACAAGTGTCAAATCTTTGAGGGCAAAAGAAAACTCCTTCCTTTACCTTTACAACCAATCACTGTTGAAGCTCCTTTTCAATAGTGGGGCCTAGACTTCATAGGGGAAATCCATCCTACTTCATCTACCCAACATAGATGGATACTCATAGCCACTGACTATTTCACCAAATAATTAGAGGCCATTCCTTCTAGGAATGCCACAGACTCAGTTATCATAAAATTCCTTGAAGACCATATCCTATCTAGATTTGGTTGTCCTAGGAAAATTATCACTGACAATGCTGCTGCATTTGGTTCCAAAAAGATGATTGATTTTTGTCACAGGTATCAGATTGCCCTCGATCATTCTACTGCTTATTACCACTGAAGAAAGGACCAAATCACTACTACCCATTATCTATTCTTCATCAAGCTCCAGAGTAGTTACTATTCTGAAAAAGAAGTCCTAAAAACTGTCAGTGCACTAGTTACAAAGCATGGAAGACTTGAAAGGCAAATCTTTACCCTTTCTTGTCACAGTGGATAAACAAAGTACTACAAACAGGAAAGTACTTCAAGATCATACCCTTGGAGTTATTATCAATCAGACAAAGACCCCTAATTCATCTAAAGGGTACTAAAAGTTAATGTAAAGATATTAAAACAGGATGGGCTTCAAAAACACTTCTCCCTCTATTTTAATGAATCATTTAAGTTCTATCTACCACTACTATCACTCTTTCACCTATAAGAACTCATGAGAAATACATTGTAAATGTTGGTTGGTTGGATATTGTAAAAACACTGATTGTACGTTGTTTTACTGAGTTAGAGTTTTGTGAGTAGTAGTTGTAAATAGGCTGGGAGATGATTTCTAAATGATATCAAGCTATTGGACAAGGATGTATGTGACTGGTGTTGCTCTTCTAATATGACAAGCATGTTCATTGGATCCTGATCTAAATCAGTGGTGATGTGTTCTTTCTTTGTTATCTTTTTCCCTCTGTTATACATCATGTTTCATTTTCTCTGATAAGAAACAATAATTTTAGCTCAGGATATATTGCTGCAAGTACCCTAATGCTTCCTGCACTTTCTTATCTTTATTTTTTCTGCTAATTGTGTATCTTAGAACAAATTCAACATAATTTAACCAGTATAGAAGTTGGTTTGTCCATGCTTACTGATGTATGAATTTAGAGTTTGTTTCTTGGATGTTCTTGTTTGGTTTCAGCTAAAAGAATTAGGAAACAGGGAGATTTAGTGTTAGCCCTGTCCCCTAGGTTCCTTTTCCAATAGTTAGCCTTTCTAAGATCCCTTTGAGTTGAATGTCAAAAGCAGAGAAGGTTAAAAGTCTTTCTCTGATCTTAGACTTCATTCTGTGTTAAACTTAAATGTTTTCTATTGTCTGAAAGTAGTCAGGATGACTGCGAGATTGTTGTATTCGGAGTTAGCCTCATTAGGAGTTTAGATCATAGAGGTTAAGGCATGCCCTATCCCTAGACTTACTCCGAAGTGGTCACCTTGGAAGGTTTTCCTTGCCATTCCCATTCATTTCCTTATTGTTTCATCCCATACTATCATCTTAAGAGATCCTCTAATATAGATGACTAGCCCCTTGAAATCCTTGGATATTTGAATTGCAAGTAAACCCTTTTATGACCCCATTGCCCAATGGACTTGTGTTCTCTTTGAATTATCTCTCCATTGCCGAAAATCCTTCTCTACTCATTCCTTTACCTTACACTGAAACCTTCTTTCATGTTTCCCAACCAAACAAACAAATCAAAAAACTTTGTGCCTTATAGCTTGCCTAATACCTTAAATTGAACCTCAAAGATATACATTTCTTTGCCTTTATAGAGAGATCCCTCTCTGGATCCAGGAGGGCTAGATCCTGAGATCCCAAAGTGGTTTGATGTTGTCTTGTCATTTGGTATTGCCAAATCTGCCAAATCACACGAACCACAACAGAATTAATTTGGGCATATTCACTGTTATGTAGAACCATTAGCTAAAATGATTATATGAGGTTTCGATTCAACAGTTGAACTTCATGGCAAAGCCATATTTTAAGAGAATTCAAGTTTTTTGAAACCGAAGGAGTCGAAGATGTAACAGAATTTTGTTGGAATCATACGAATTTGAACCATACCGAGAGGAACATTCTCTAATTCTGTCATTTTAATTAGAACAATTAATGGTTGACAACTTCGAATAAATCTAAAGGCATCAGTGCGTGATATCATTCATAAGCGGAGGTAATTTGTATTGGCTCTAGAATTATGTGCTTTGGAAACCATATTCCGGTTGGAAGAATGAATCGATTGATATAGTCAAATGTAATTGAAAGAAGATGGACAAAATTATGAGCTTTAGAATCTACGCTCATGTAGAACTCTGAATCAGAAGTGAGTATGGAAATGTGAGGTGGTTTTCCAATCCAGCAAGTGTTTTTCGCAAAGCTTTGAAGTGGTAAGTGGTAAAATTTTGAAGAGTGCGATAAGGGTCTAGAGGTGCCACGTTGCACTAAAAAACCAGCAATTTCTCATATTAAGAAAACCTTAACTGTTGTGCTTATTAAAATGCAATTGTCGTCAAATGGATGATGTAGATAGATCACAGGAAAATGTGCGTTGGTTGTGGTCCTAACATTTATATGTTGGCACTTTGGTTTTTAACCAAAGTCACGATTATAAGTAATACGCCATAGAGCGGACATTTTTATATGGTTATAATCATAAGATTGATAAAAGATTTAAAGTTCTATTTTAAGGATTTTCTAAATGAAGGCATGTAATCTTAGAACACATGAATGAATATGCATACTGTGGGTAAAGGTGTAGCGATGCTGCACCATTAGTGGTATCAGAGCCGAAGTAATTTTTTTTTTTTAAAGTTAAAACTGAATTGTGAAAGATGCAATTGAAATTTCAAGAAAGAGTGATCATAATAAAGCATAAATGGATTCTCTGTGCAGCTGAGTGAAGTATGCACATATTGATATTTGCCTCAAGATAGTGAGTTATTGCAGCCAGAGAAATTTTGAGAAGTTTTTATACTGTATTTACACAGATTGCATGAGAAAGAGATAAATTGTGTTACGATTGGTGAGGTAGATGCTTAGAAAGCAATTAAAATTCTGTGTAAATTATAAATCCGAAATTGATGTGGATTGAAGTCTTGCTCAGGATTTATTGTTGTGGCAGTAGTTGTATGTTGAAAGAATTCACAGTGGAAGCATGGAGATAGAACTACAGAATCGGATTCACAGGAATGGTAAAGGCCAACAAATAAGGAGATCCTAAAGATAGGTGATGTTGGGAAGATGGTATGCATGAGTTTTTATTTGATGATATTTTACAGATTGAATAAATCAAGGGAATGAAAAAGTTGCATGTTTGTAGGAGACAACTAGCCGAGACATAGTTTAATAACAAAGGTATGAAAGTTTGCAGTAGTTGAATGAATGGTAAAGTTTGGCACAAGACTACAATAGTAAAACTGTAGGAAGAATTTTTGAGCAGTCTTAAGATTGTAGCAGAACCTTATTCCAGCTGAGGCTTGGAATAGATAAGGACAAAGAGTCCTTAAGATAAGTGGGTGTAGCAACCAGTGAGAGAGCAAGATTTCTCAGTGCAAGTTCTAAGGAAAGAGGACTTGGAAACCTGACAGAGGAGAAGTTTGGTGAGGAGATCAACTCAATGGAAGTTGATTGTTTGCAGGTGTAGAAGCTCACACAGAAATAAAAATGGCTATGGGAATTCATAGAGAAGGTTCAGAAGAAGGCTACAAGGTGAAGGAAAGGGGTGCTAACACAATCTGAAAGAATTGGATGAGTCAAGAGGATCTTGACAAGGAGTTGGCTGAGATAAGCAAAGAACTCGATGAATTAAAAATGCTGCTAAATGAAAACCAAAGACAAGGTTGGGCCTTGAAGATAAAGACAGTGAAGTGGTCTAAGTTACAGAGAAGGCTACGACAAAGACAAATGAAGTGGTTGGTTGAAAAACTCAGAGAAGCAGAGTCAGAAATGGAGGTTTCCATTTGTGGACCGGAACAAGGTGAAATTCTGGGTGAAGAGGATAATGAGAAAGATCTCATGGACTATTGGAATAGTTCAGAACAATTTGAAGATATGTTGACAAGGGAAGCATATGAGGCTATGAAGCCTTGTGTTTTTAAATCTCATAGTTTGTATGTGTTTGCAAGATGTGCAGAAAATGATGGATAGTCTGATGAAACTATCACAAAGATGAATAAAACTCTTGAGGTGAAGTATGATGGAGAATTCCTTTTAGAGGAGGAATATATTGATTTATTGCAGCAGAAAGAATTCATAGATGAATTTCTGTTTGGTGTAAGACAGCGAGTTAAAGCTGTTATGTTGCAGAAGCATAACGAAAAAGTCATAGTGATATTCCAAGGAGGTAAACAAATGAATTTGTTTAATGAAATTGATGAAATAATTTTGCAATGTGATGATACAGAAGACAGGATAATTCAAGAGGACTGCTAGAAGAAGAGTGAAACTGAAAATGAAGGTTGTGAAGAAATGCTAGAAAGATTTCACATGGAAATGGAGTTCTTAGAAAGATGGCTCAAGGAACCAGAAGGGAGAATGAAGCTTGCAGAACCTGATAAAGAATAAATTGTAGAGTTAAGTAAATGTTTTAACTCTTCAATTAATAATGTAGCTGTAGATACAAAAGACAACCTTGATCAATATGAAGCTGAAATCAAAGGAATTATGCAGAAGATATTTAATATTAGAGAGAAGACTGAGATAAATTTTCAATTGGCATTATTGATAGAAATGTTCCAAAAAAGTAAAGGAGACCAAATATACAACTACATAATGGAAAAGAAGGAGAAATGGTATAAGTTACAAGAGCAACAAGTGGATATGCAGTTTATAGAGGAGCTGAGGAAGCTTGGGAAAATTATAGGTGTTCTATTGAGGACAGAGAATCTCAAAGGAGTGGAGTTACAACAAAATGGATTTGTTGGAAGCTGGGGTAATTTATTTGGGTGGGGTTTTTTGCTCTAGGCAATTTTGACCTAGCCGGCCTGCTTCAGATCTTCTGAGCTTCTGGTGGCGGCTTGGCCCTCTGGCCGCCTTGGTGGGCTCTGCCTATCTGGTTTTGTTCTGGGCGGTTGGCCCCAGACTTTTCCTGCGAGTCTGTTGCTCGTGTCCATCGTTTGCTGGGCGCATCTCTTTGCTGTCAGCGAGGGCGTGGGCCTCAGATCTTTTGGCCCTGTCCCTAGTCTTGCTGGGGCTTCTTTCTTTGAGGCGGTTGTGGAGGATGATTTGTATTCGGGAAGCGGTGCGTGCGTGTCTTCCCTGAGCGAAGGGTCTATTGTTTCAATGGAGTTGCCTCCTCCGCCTCCCCCCTCTGATGAAGAGGCTTTTTGTTCCCTCCTGAACTCTCTGCCTAAGAAGAAACCTTTTGAAGCAACGAAGTTTGTAAAACGAAAGGATGATATTCCCGAAATCTCGCTTCCTCCGGAGGGCCCGATCAAGGTTGCTCTCTCTTTGGCGGAAAGAGCTCTAGTCGGTCAGTTTACTGGGCTCTGGCCCTCTCCAAAAACCACAGAGAGTTGTGTCGCTAGGAATTGGGCTCCGCTGATTATAAACAAAGTCACCTTGTATTTTCTCGGGAAGGGATTTTTTCTGTTCGAATTCTCTGACAAGGAGGACAAAGATCTGATCTTTCGTAACGGTCCCTATTTCATGGGTCCTCAGGGGTTGTACCTCAACAAGTGGATGCCTGACTTTGATCCAGCAGTCGATGTCCCCACTGCCGTTCCTGTGTGGATCAGACTCCCAAATCTGCCTGTTCATTGCTGGAATTGGGAATCTTTCAAGCATATCGGCAACTCTTTAGGTAAATTCATTGACCGAGCTAACAGCAAAGAGCAATACGATTGTGCTCGTATCTGCGTGGAAGTCGACTTGGAGGTAGGACTACCTGAAGCTATAAAGATAAAAGTTGGAAGCTGGACACATCTTCAAATGTTGGACTATGAACAACTTCCGTTCAAGTGCAGGAAGTGCCATGTCTATGGGCATTTTGCTAGAAGCTGCCCGAAGAATATAGAAGGGGAGAAAGGAAAGGAGGATGGTTGGACTCAGGTTAAAAGAACCAAAACTGCACATAAAAATACAAGAACAAGCAACTCAAATGGTAAAACTACTAAGGCAACATCGGGGCCCCAAACCCAATCCACTGCAGAACAAGGAAATAAATTTACTCTCTTAAGTTCCACAGTAGAAGATACTCAAGAACCTGTGATGCAGAAGGAAGGGTCGCAACACAAAGTGATCCTCTCCGAATCACAACAAGATGAAGGCAACACTGATAGAGCAAAAGAGATATTGATAGAAGAGACCGAGGAAGGACAAGGTACGGAGGATTAAGAAGAAGAAGGCGAAATAGGAGATTCACATACCTCGACTAGAAGATCTGTGAGAGGGCGGAAATCTGCTCGAGAAAAAAGAGAGCAGGAGACCTATAAAGACAAACTCTAGGGAAGTCAACCAACTCTCGAAAAACTCCTGGGAAAAACTCCGAAGTCGACCAGAAATCAGTCCCAGAGCTCTAAAGGAGCTCAGCAATCCAAAAGCAAGTGATGAAGATCATCTCCTGGAACTGTAGGGGTATGGGGAGCAGAATAAAGGAAGAAGCTATAAGAAATTTGTTGAGAACAGATTCTCCTAACATACTCCTCATCCAGGAGACTAAAATGGAGGACAATATCTTCCTCCAAATAGGCAAAATATTGTGGAAGAAAAGTGATGGTCAAGCTGTCTCAGCTCGAGGCGCTTCAGGTGGTCTGGGCACCATTTGGAATGCAGAAAAATTCTCAAGGGTCAAAGAAATTTCCAACACCCATTGGCTGTTCCTAAAACTACAGCACGTGGACTCTGATTTGACTCTTTCCCTCTTTAACGTATATGTTCCAGTATGCGCAGGAGAAAAAAAGAACTGCTGGGACTCTATCAGAGGTCTGGCAGACACTGAAGAGTTAGCAAATATTATCATTGCTGGGGATCTGAATCTCACCTTATCCTTGGCTGAAAAGCGAGGTGGAAGTATTGTGACGGATCAGGCGCGGGAATGGGTCGAGGACTTGCTGCACGATTGGGATATGATTGACATCAAACCTGTGTCCGGCAAATACACCTGGTCCAATAAAAGACTCGGTCCAGGCCATATCGCTGCAAGGTTAGACAGATTTTTCATTCAAAGTTCTTTTCTTCTTCTTGGCTTTGAATATAGAATGCTTATTCTCCCCTGCTGTGTCTCCGATCATAGACCCATTAGCCTTGAACTGCTGGCACATCTGGATCAAGGCCCCATTCCTTTTAAGTTTAGCCCTCAATGGGTTAAGGAAAACTCCTTCTTGTCTTTAATAAAAGATTGTTGGAAGCATCCTGTTAAAGGCTCTGCGTTTTTTGTATGGGAGGAGAAACTTAGAAGAGTCAAAGCAGCGTTAAAAGCTTGGGTCAAAACCTTACCTAATCCTGCAGTTGAAAGAAAAAAGATTCAGGACTGTCTCGAAAAGCATCACCTGGAAACGGAACATGTCGAGATCACCGTAGAAGTTCTTGAAAAGGAGGCTGAGCTTCAACAGGAACTCCTTAAGGCTAGTGCTGCTGAGGAAGAGTTCTGGAGAATGAAGTCTCGCAGTCTCTGGCTAAAAGTGGGCGACAGAAACACATCCTATTTTCATAAGCAAGCCCAAGCCCGAAAATGCCTTAACTCCATTTCTGAAATTAAGGTTGAATCCACCATGCCTAGAGACAACAGAAGTATAAAAAATGCTGCATTCCGGCACTTCAAGAATCTTTATAGCGAAGAGGAGGAAATGGGCCATGTCCCTAGTTTAATGGATGAGGTTCCCTGCCTACTAACAGACAGAAAGAATCAATTCTTGGAAGCAGAGATTTCTAATAAAGAAATAAAAAATGCCCTCTTCACTATGGATCCGGACAAGGCTCCGGGTCCTGATGGCTTCACTGCCAGATTTCTGCAGGCTTGTTGGCAGATTTTGGAGAAATATCTCTGTAGAATGGTGCTGAAATCTCAAGAGTGTCAGAAATTAGGGGGAAGCACCAATTTGGCCTTTCTCGCCCTCATTCCCAAGGAGAAAGGCGCCAACACCTTCAACAGATTTCGTCCTATCTCCCTTTGTAATATTGGCTACAAGATTATCACCAAAGTGATTGCCAACAGATTAAAAGTCATTCTTCCAAACATAATCCCTGAGAATCAAGGAGGTTTTATCAAGGGAAGGCAGATTGTGGATAATTTCATTCTGGTTCAAGAAGCTGTCCACTCAAGCATGGGGCGCAAAGAGAAAGGCATGGTCGTCAAACTAGATCTGGAAAATGCCTTCGACAGAGTGAGGCATAGTTTCCTGATAAATGTGTTGCATAAATTTGGGTTTGGCACTAAATTTATCAACTGGATAAAGGCTTGTATTAGCGAGCCTTGGATTGCCCCATTGGTGAATGGGAGAGCCATAGATTTCTTCAAAGCTTCTCGGGGGCTGAGACAGGGATGCCCTCTCTCCCCTTTGCTTTTTGTCTTGCAAGCCTCAGTCCTTAGCTTCCTCTTGAATAAAAAACAACAGGATCAAGAGATTATGGGGCTGAACATTGCGAGGGGATTCAAGAATATCAATCATGCATTGTTCGCAGATGATTCTCTTCTGTTGGGTGCTGCTTCTGTTTCTTCTGCCAAAAAATTCAAAGCTGTGATTGAAGATTATTGTGAAGCCTCTGGAAGCAGCCTTAATAAAATAAAATGCAATATTTATTGTTGGAATATACCTGCCAACACTCTTCAGGCCATTTCCAGTTGTCTGGATTTTGCTGCCTCTTCGTCTTGGTCTTCCTTCAAGTATTTGGGCCTCCCTATCTTTCAAAAAGGTGCAGTTAGCAGAGATTGGTTACCCATGCTCGATAAGTTAAAATCCAGGATAAATTCATGGGGGTTCAGATGGCTAAATCTGGCTGGCAAGACTGTGCTTATAAAAGCAGTCTTATGCAGTCTCCCCATATATCAATTTGCCGTAATGCTGGCTCCCGTGGGCATAATAAAGAAAATGGAGACCCATATAAAAAATTTCTTCTGGAAAGGAGGGAAAGCCAATGATAAGAAATTCCCTTTAATCAGCTGGGACACAATATCCTTGCCGAGGCTTGAAGGTGGTTTGAGCTTCAAGAATTTGGATAAGCAAAACATTGCGTTGGGCGCAAAGATGATATGGAGGATAATCACTCCTAATCCGGGTTGGGCCCAACTTGCTCTTTGGAAAAACTATTACCGGGGGCAGAGGAAAAGGTGTCTTGACCATCCTAAACCTATCCCTGGATCAATGATTCATAGGCTCTGTGCAAATTCCATCTCCTTAATCAATCAGTATGCTCACTGGATACCTGGAAATGGCAAGCGCATCAGGATTTGGGAGGATCGCATTATGGGCACTGACTCCTTGGTTGATGATCGATCTCTGGTTCAGCTGAAAGATTGGATGGCTAGAATGGGATTCAATACTTTATGGGACATCTCTAACTGGGAGGAAGGAGTCTGGAACAGCTGGAAATCGATTGAGGTTCCTCAAATCTTGGCCAAGGATTATGCAGACCTTTTGACATTATTAGGAGGCAAGGCTCCTCTGAAAAACAGGAAACCGGATTCCCGTGGCTGGGGTACCTCTCCAGGGCACTACTCTGTCTCACAGGGGTATCGACAACTCTCTGCCCACCCTCACGTCCCACCGGATCCGAAACCTTGGAAAGGGGTATGGCTCCAGCCCACAATCCCCAAAATTGATGCCTTCTGTTGGCTTCTTTGCCATCAGTGCATTCTGACTAAAGATAGATTGCATAAAAGAGGCTTTTATGGCCCCTCCCGGTGCACGCTGTGTGGAGAAAATTCTGAATCTGCTGCCCACATTATGCTCAGTTGTAACTACGTAGCAGGTATTTGGAGAGAGGCGATTGGACAATGGCACCCTGACTTCATCCTCCCTAGTCGCATTCCGGAACTGTTCTCGAACTGGATGCGCTCATTTCCTGGTGGCAATTCACGGAATGTCCACATAAAAGCTATATGGTGCACTCTCCCCAAGCTTATCTGCTGGTAGACATGGTTAGAACGAAATCAAAGAATATTCAGAGACAGGAAGAGTGATTATAAGATCGCCTGGGTCAAAGTTAAAAGCCTCTTAAAGGACTGTGTTGGTAACCAGCTAGATAGAGCGGAGCTTAGTGAGCAAGAGGCCGCATGGTGCGCTTCACTTGATCTCACCTTCTCTGATTTTTCCAGACCTTGCGTGCCTCTTCAAGATTGGCAAATTCACCTTAGTGCTCCAGATTTCTTGGCCTTTTGCATAAAGCAGGCGTAGCCCATCCTGTTCTTCGACGGTGCAGCAAAAGGGAACCCGGGCAGATCAGGGGCAGGAGGTGTGGTCAAGTACGCTGCTGACTGTATTGACCATAGTTACGCCTGGGGAGTTGGCTTTAACACCAGTATTCAAGCGGAAGCTCTGGCCCTCTTCCAAGGCCTCAAGCTTCTCAAGGATCTTGGTATTAATGCTGCTATTATAATAGGAGACTCGCAGTCAATCATCAAGTCCTTAATCGACAAAAGCTTCCCTTCAGATTTAAGATTGTCCAGGCTTATGAGAAGAATTCAAACCCTCTCAAAAAATTTCCAGAATTTGAAGTTCTATCACGTCAAAAGGGAACACAACAAAGAAGCAGATATCGAAGCCAATAAAGCAGCTCTTCTCCCTCTCGAATCCCTTCTAAGAGATGGAGAAAATGGATGGGATCCCATCCCTTGATTGTTTTTCCATGTTCTATCGCTTAATTTTGAAACAGTTTGTCTGCACCTTTAAATTGGGTAAGATTGATACGTTAGATCAAAGAAAATTCCGTAAATACCTCGAATGTAGAATATGGAAAACTCCTTTTGGCACTAGTCAGGGAGAAATCTGGGCTCTGCCTAGCATTTTGTAACCAGTTTGGAGGCATTTAGGCCAGTTCTTAATATATTCCTCTATCCGTTGCTGTTAAAAAAAAAAACAAAATGGATTTGTTGGAAAAGAGCAAGTTTCTTTTGAACTTGAAAAAGGAGCAGTGATGTTTGAATCATCAATTGAGGCAATTGAGATTTATTATTTTGAAATTGACAATTTGTATATGTTTGCAGATAATGTCATGGTAGGACAGAGAACTTGAGTTTTGAGAAAGCTCATACACAATTGGAGGAACATATTATTTTACAGCAAACAATTGAAGTTGAAAACAGAAGAAGTTTGGCTCACAATGATGACCAAAATCAAGAGGAAGAATCAAAGGATAACAAGTACTTAAATGCTATGCTTGAGGAAGTTGAGGTGAAGATCATTGAAGATTTTCTGAGTCATGTAGAAGACTTGGAACAGAAAAGGGATTTGATCACAGAATCATAAAATAAGACTATTGGGTCTTGTGATTTTAAAACTGAAAATTTGGGTGTGATTGCAGGTTTTGAAGATTTTGCAGGTGATAGAAAGTCATTGGAAGTTGTCATAAAGATGAAGGAAGAAAGAAAAATGAACACAAACATTTCAAAAAAGAAAAATTAGAATTGTATTATGATGGAAGATAAGGTTATGTTATCTGATGAAGTTAGTCAAGGGAAGGAATATGTACAGTTGGTTAGTGAATGTGAGTTACTGGAGAATTGGTTGAAAGCACCAGTAGAGAAAGAACCTGAGGAAGATTGCAAAGAATCTGCAGCAGTGGGATAAAATGTTACTACAGTCAAGGAATTAAAGAGAAATTTATTCTTTGAAAGTAAATTTGTAGAATAATAATTGGATATTGCAGAGGATAATATATTTAAATATATTCAGGAAGTTTGGGAGGCAGCAATATTTACAACGATAATTGGAGCAATCTCAAAAATGATATCAGAAGTTGAAGAAAAAGAAGGCAGCTAGAATTTTGAAACTTATACACAAGGAAAAGGACAACAGCAGCAAAGTAATTTGGACAGAGAAATAGAGAATTTGATGAAGCTGACAGGAAATGAACATAAGGAAAAGAGCTGCAGACAGAGAATCAAGTGGATAAAAAGTTGGACTGTAACAAATATTGAAGGAAAAGCGAATGGAATGTTGCAAACGAAGGTATGGCAACCAGGAGAAGCAAGGAACGACAACAGAATACTTAAACAACAATCGAAAGAAGCAAGGAAATCACTAGAGAACAGAGTTTGGAATCTTGGAGGTAGCAAGTCATTGAGACTTGTGATTGTTGCATTATTACATAAAAGAAACAGACGTCATAGACAAGAGTCTATGAAAATTTTCTACATGGGGAATCTAATGCAGGAGCATCCTGCTCAAATGTCATTGGTTATTTGGGAGACTTAGGGAGTCTTATGTTTTAAAGATAAGTTGGTTCTCTAAGTGTAATTTTAAATATTTTGAGTGATTTAAAAGAGGATTTAATTAATGTTGTGAGCATAATTGAAAATTTTCTCGAATGTTGGAGAACATGAGAGAATTAGGGATTGAGAGATTTGAGAAATTATTGTAGATTTTAAATTAAGAATTGGTTGCATGAATTTATGGGATTAGAGAGGATCCTTAGGGATAAAGAGAGATTCTAGAAATTAATGAGGACTTAGAAGAATTAGGGATTTGTTGAGTAAATTAAGGATCTAAACCAATTTCGGTTTGGAATCCATTTGTATATAATTATAAAACTAAAAGACATAAGCAGATGTAGGAGAGAGGCAAAAGATGAGAAGTATAGAGAAAAGGCCAAGTGAATGTAGATCAGGCCTAAAAGGGAGTAGACAGAACACGAGATGTTATGAGCTTATGTAAATTTTTTGAATAATAGATTTAGCTTGTTGGGAAATTCTAGTTCTGGTATTGAAGTTGGTCTGAAATCCTTTGAATTTCGAATTTGTATATATATTTATGGTGCTTTTCTGTTTTGAATTAATTTGGGCATATTCATTGTTATGCAGAACCATTAGCTAAAATTATTATATGAGGTTTCGATTCAACAATTGGCCTTCGTGGGAAAGCCACATTTTAAGAGAATTCGAGTTTGTTGAAACCGAAGGAGTCGAAGACGTAACAGAATTTTGTTGGAATCATACGAATTTGAACCATACCGAGAGGAACATTCTCTAATTATGTCATTTTAATTAAACCAATTAATGGTTGAGGGCTTCGAATAAATCCGAAGGCATCAGTGCGTGATATCCTTCATAAGCGGAGGTAATTTGTATTGGCTCCAGAATTATGTGCTTTGGAAACCATATTCTAGTTGGAAGAATGAATCGATTGATATAGTCGAATGTAATTGAAAGAATATGGACGGAATTATGAGATTTAGAATCTGCGCTCATGTAGAAGTTTGAATCAGAAGTGAGTATGGAAAACGTGAAGTGGTTTTCTAATCCAGCAAGTGGTTTTCGCAAAGCTTTGAAGTGGTAAGTGTTAAAAGTTTGAAGAGCGCAATAAGGGTTTGGAGGTGCCATGTTGCATTAAAAAACCGACAATTTCTCATATTAAGAAAACCTTAATTGTCGTGCTTATTAAAATGTGATTACCGTCAGATGGATGATGCAGATAGATCATTGGCAAATGTGTGTTGGCTGTAGTCCTAAAATTTATATGTTGGCACTTTGGCTTTTAACCAAAGTCACGAGTATAAGTAATATGCCATAGAACGGACATTTTTATATGGCTATAATCATAAGATTGATAAAAGATTTAAAGTTCTATTTTAAGGATTTTCTAAATGAAGGCGCATATTCTAAATGAATATGCATACTGTGGGTAAAGGTGCAGCGATGTTGCACCATTGATCCTACTCTTCCTAGCTTGATATTTGATTTCCTTTCCTTTCCTTCCCTTTTCCTTCGTTTGCTTGCATGATGTCCTTCTCCTCTTGGTGCTCTTCTCCTCTCTAAGTGTAATTCTGAAAATGAACTGACAAAAGGCTATGAACTGATCCTCAACATCCTTTTTGTCATTGATGCCTCTGATTTATTTAATTTTCCATTATTTTCCTTCAATTTCCTCCTCACATGCAACCTGTGACCTTTCACTTTCCTTTTTATCCTAATTTCCTTTATTTACATAAATAAATATGCCAAAAATATTTTTTGCATTTTTGATGCCTAGCCATTTCCTTTTGCTAATTTCCACTTAGCCATAAACACATCCAATGATGCCCACTAGGATATATTTTTCCAACATTCAGCTTGGCATAAGTGTCCTTTTCCCGTGGTCTTATTTTTTCCTTGATTAACTTTTATTACATGAAATTTCAGCCCAGGTTTGTTACAGGGCACATCCACAAACTCCATACAAAGCTCCTTCACAAAAAAAAAATAGATGGACAAGTTCATGGAGGAGTCCAAGGACATATTCACTTCACTCACAGGGGTACCCCTTCATTGTCAAGTCAAGCACTCCATTTACCTGACCCTGGACGCGTTGATACCTAATGCGTTGATCTATTAACGCTCTATTCTAAAGAACGATGAAATCAAGAGGCAGATTCATGAGTTATTGTAAAAAGGGAACATTAAGAAAATTTCATCACCCTGTGGGAGCCCGATCGTGTTCGTACAAAAGGAAGGAACCTGGAGGCTCTGTATTGACTATCGGGCGCTGAATAAGATCATTGTCCGGAATAGGTATCCAATCTCGCAAATTGATGACCTTCTGGACCAAATTAAGGGTGGGGGGGATATTTCAACAAGATTGATTTGAAGTTCGGTTATCACCAAGTACCAATAAAATCCTCTGATGTGTGGAAGACTGCCTTAAAATCCAAGGAGGGCCATTTCAAATGATTGGTCATGCCTTTGGGGTTGACGAATGCACCCACAACCTTCATGAGGTTGATGGACGATATCTTGTGGCCTTTCACCAACTCGTTTGTGGTAGTGTATTTAGACGACATCCTGATCTTCAGCTAGAGTTTGGAAGATCACTTACACCATATTCGACAGGTCCTCCAAACCCCGCAACAACAAAAATTGTGTGCCAATTTCGACAAATGCACATTTTTCATGTCCCGGGTTCAATATTTGGGGCACATTATTGATGAGAAGGGTGTACTTGTGGACCCAACCAAGATACAAGATATTAAGGATTGGCCAACCCCAACCACTCTAACAGAGTTCTGAAACTTTTTGGATCTTGCCAATTTATACAAGTTTGTATTGGGATTCTCTCATATCACTTGGCCTTCGAGTCAAGACACCAAGGGCAGAGCGAAAGTAAAGTTCTTTTGGTCTGAATCCCAACAAAAGGCGTTTTTTGAGTTGAAGCAGCATCTCTTCTTTCAACCTATGCTATCATTACCATACCTGCAAAAACCATTTGAAATTGAGACACGCATCTTTGACTATGGTATTGGTGCAATTATTACCCAGCAAGGGCATTCAGCGGCATATCACAGTGAGACACTTTCAAATACAATATGAAAGTATCCCACTTATGAAAAATAGATGTATTCCATTGTGAAGGCATACCGATAATGGAAGCATTACATTATGGGGAAGGAAACAACCATCCGCACAGACCATCGACCCCTACAATTCATATAGACACAAGGAAAGTTGCAGAACGATCGCCATAAAAAAAGGTCCACATATCTGTAACAATTCCAATTGAACATCAATACAAGAAGGGAAACACCAATAATCTTGCAAACTACCTCAGCTGACCACCTGTTATGGTGCTGACCATTGTGCTCAGGTCTTGTGGACACGAGACTTTGAGATGGCCTCATCTTTACAAGAGTGATCCATAATTCAGCACCACATACCAGATGCTCCTGGAAGGCAAGAAAGTTTCGTAATTTTACCTCCAGAGAAAATTGTTATGCCACTGGGGGCACCTCTGTGTTCCTTTAAGAGAGCATGCCAAGATCATTTGGGAGGCACACTACAGTGGAGTCGCTCGACATTTTGGGGTAGAGAAAATAGTAGCAGTGCCACAAAATTATTTTTATTGGTCGAACCTTCAACAGGATTTTGGAAAGTACATTAGATCTTGCACTCCCTACACCATTTCCAAACTTACTATCAAGAAGTAAGGCCTACATACTCCTCTGCCTACTCCTATCTGACCCTGGGAGTCCATCTACATGGATTACATGTCGAGCCTTCCTTCTACCAAGCATGGCAACGACTGTTTTTTCATGGTCCTTGAAAAATTCTATAAGATGGCCATTTTGGCGGCTTGCAAGAAGAATATCATAGAAAAATCCACCACCAAAACTTTCCTTGAATGAGTGTAGGTACACTTTGGGATCCCACAGTCCATTATCTTAGATCAAGGCAAATGGTTCCTAAGTACATTATGGTCAATCCTCTAGTTGTTGTTGGATACCAAGCTCACTAAGTCCATGACCTTCCACCCCCCAAACTAATGGCCAAATAGAGCTCGTCAACAGGATGATCGTGCACATTCTACACATGTACAACTTGAAGCATCCAAACACATGGGATGAAAGCCTCCCCTGTGTCCAACACAACTACAACAAATCTCTCCATAACTCAACTAACCACAACCCCTTTTAGACGGGGTTTGGATTCCAGCCACTATGTCCCATTGATGTTTCCATACCACTTGCATCTACTCAAACATATTCAACTCATGTCTAGTCTGAAGATGACAGAGCTAATAGCGTCATTGAACACATATAACACATCTACCAGTAGATCCATGACATATTGGATAGAGTGAATGCCAAGTACAAGTAATGTCATGATTAACATTGGGTGCCACACAAGTTCCAGGTGGGCGAAACATTTTAGTTACATTTGCAAAAGGAGCGCCTTGTTGGGGCCCACCGCAAGATTCACCCACTCCGATATGGGCCTTACACCCTCACTAAGGCTGTAGGAGACAATTTTTTCGAGCTCATATTGCACTGTTCCTTGGTCTGCACCCAGTATTCAATGTGGACCAAATGTGGCCATACTTTCCCCCATTTGCTGGACACATCATACATTGTTGAAGTTGAAATCAACAAAGCTCAACCCAAGTTCTATCAAGCATGCCACGAATGATAGGATCATGGATACATAGATCAAGAACACTCTCAAACAAAGGATCCAGCCATATCGAGTTTCAAAGTAGGCCAACTCCTTCACCAAGGAAAGTGGCTCACCAAGGACAAGGTTTAACAAAATTTTCCTCACCTCATGGAGGCATTGCATGAAATGGGGACCATTTCTTCCTAAGGGGGGAGGACCACTAATCCAAGTGTATATTAGTGGAAACCCGCCTATCCCACCTAGACCTCTAGTTGGTTTCATCAGTTTCCTTGATTATAGCACAATTTACTATTTTTAGCAGTTTTTTTGGGTCCTTAAATTCCAGAGTTGTTTTGACTCCCTAAACAATATTTTTTTGAGGTCCACAATAGGCCAATATCCATAGGAAAGGACCTACCTCAAATGTTGTATTACTTAGAGAAATATTTCTAACAAGGTATCGTACGCACCAAACAAAGATCATATGACCAAGTTACGACCTCGGGAAGTACAACTAACCCCAACGGTGCCCACAAACTCTTGGTGTTCCATCTCCTAGGGTTAGCGTTTTGGTTGTTTAGAGTTTCCCCTTATTATTCAATAATAAAAAAGGCCTTTGAGCCTCATTGTAACACAATTCATAAGCATGTAGCCGTCACATCTCTTCTTAGAGATAAGCTATCATCACCCGAGCTAGTTTATTTCCATTATGTATGTAAGCATATTTCAACTCTTTGATATTAATGAAGTGAAGATTTATTTATGCTGCATCTATGTGTTTATGTTTATTTTTTTATTCTGTTGTGTTCCTGCATAAGTCTGTATCAAGAAAGCGGGCCATGAAGCCCAACAAGTAGCCTATGACGACTTTAAAAAACCCGTGAATGGAAGCAAAAGAGTAAGATAACATACAACGATGGCAAGAGCTTCGTGCAAAGAGAGTACCTGCAGAATAAACATGATTCTTGCCAAGGAAAAAGAAAAGGATCCCTAAAAACAATGGAAACCAACGCATTAATAGAGGCCTTGAGCCAATGAAGGCATGAACAGGGCGACTACGAAACCCCAAGAAAACCTCAGCCTCGGAGAAATATACCAACGAAAATAGGGAGGGGACTCTAACGAATTCATGCACAGACGAACCCGTAATAGAGGGACACCCACAATGACAATGCCCTGCAGCATGAATCAGCGGAAGCACGAAAAATAAGGCCAAGGCGTCTAAGGTTCTGGTCGCCCCGCACCCCCTAGTTTGTATATTTGTAAGATCAACCTCGTAATAATCCTTAAAAATTGGCCTAGTAACAAAATCCTTTTTAAAAACATCTAAAAACATTTTAAAAATTAAACATGCCTTTTACCATGCTCAAAACAAGCAATATTCATTCTTACATCAAAAAAGGATGAAATGATGGGGGTTCCATTTTTTGCTTGCTCTAAATGATGCTCCATATTGTATTTTTCCATTGGTTCATCCTGCTCAAGCACAAAAGAGCCCACTAAAACCACTCGCAAGGGAGAGTGGAACAATTCTATAAATCCAAGATATTTCTCTAGTTCTATATGCTTGGCTTTCTCTTGTAGTTTCTTAATCTTTTTGTATTGCTTTGCCTAACTTCTCCTTATGAACTTCCACCTCTAAATACCTAAGCATTTTTTTTCTCTTATATTTATCAATTTGGGATTTCATGTTTTCTAGCTACCTCCTTGTAAAATTCATATCTTTTCAAATTCTTGAGGTGTGCCAAGACATCTATACTTCTTCTACTTTTCTCTAAAAAAATGTTTTCCTTTTTAGTAGGAAATGGAAGAACTTAGGGTTTTGTATGTAGATTTTTATTTCTTGCTGTAAAATTTCCCATAGTCCCTAAAAACAAGAGTGATCCAAAATGGGTTCATTTCCATTTAGATGGAGACTATATAAAAGTATGCAACCATTGCAGGAAGAAATTTAAAGGTGGGTGAATCCATAGGATTAAATAACACTTCACACATTAGTGAGGCCAAGTAGAGCCTTGTAAAAAAATATTTAAGGAGCTTAAAGAAGAGATGTTATATTCGATTGAAACCTACCTAGCAAAGAAGGGAAAGATTGGTGGAATTAAAAAAGACATAGGTAAGAGTAAAAGCGATGATGCACTTTTTAGTGACCTTGGTCTTGAAGGGAAAATGCCTATTTTTGAACAATCCTCCCGTTTTCTTATTAGAAAAAAAGATGAACATGATTTTATCCCAAGTTCATCCAATTTGAACTTGAAGAGGGCACTTAGAGGGATTGAATCATTATTTATTCTAGCACCACCCTTGGAGCTCAACCCACCATTCATGCCAAATAGAAGAAGATAAAGGAGGATGCATGGGAATGCTTTACTAGATGGTGGTATGATTGATGTTATAGCTTCATGTGGCTCAAGCTTCAAAGGCCCTTGTTTCATGATATTAGGGGGCCAATTTTAAAAAATAAGGTCCAAAGAATATATGAGTACCATAAAGAGTTTAATTAATAATGAAGCAAAATATGGTGCACAAATATGTCTATGGATAGACCAATGACAAATCTCACACCATTTTAAATTTCTTAATTGCTTACCCCAAAGGTACCATGTTTCTTAAATTCGTGGATGCCTCTGATCAGGTGAAGTATGCACATTATTATTTCATCTTTTGGATTAAGTGGTTGTGGAAGTAGGGGCAGAGAATGTTGTTCATGTTATCATAAAAAATGCTTTTAGAGGTTATTTAGAGCCAATTTCTTGATGCATTTTGGTTCAGAATCTAGAGATGTATTCTCACTAAGTGTTATTTTGGTTATATGCACTCTTAATTGCTATATAAATTCAAAATTTTGCATATTTGCATATATAGTTTGGATTCATATAGATGCACATGAACATATATGCTTTTCTTTAAAAATTGAATATTTTATGTATTTTTCGGTTCACTAGTTTTTTGTCCAGTTCCAATCCAGTTCTTGATTTTGGGGTTGACTGGTTCAGTTTTGATACCATTGTTTCAAAGTCTATCACATTGTTCAAGTGAGTCACAATTTTTTTTCAAAGGGTTGGTCATTAAAATGCCAAACATAAGTATGGCTACCTCACCTTTTCTATTAAGAGAGCACCCAAAGATGCAAGCAAGATGACTACCAAAATGCCCTCTTTTGAGAGTAGATCATTTTGGTTCAAACTTCAAGATTAGAAGATTATAAATTGCTTTAGATCAAGGATGTATACTAACTCTACTTCTAGAGGTCACGATTAGAGACTAGATGAAATAAGAGGGGGAATACTATCAAGTTTCTCCCATAACATAAGCACAACACCAACAAGATAAACAAATAGCAATTTACATGGAGAAAGGAGGAAATCGAGAGAAGAAACAAGTCCAATAAGCCTTTGCTCCAAACCTAAGATGAAAGCCATTGATGCACCATAATAAGGGAATAATAAAACACACATGCATTAAAGACTCCCATCTAACTAGACTTAGTTAAACTCCACTTGTGCTAGCTTGTGTAAATTGCATGCAGGGCCATCCCCTTTGAATTGTTCTGATGCATGTTGTTACCATGTCATTGTTTGTCTTTAGTCTTCATGCATGTTGTTACCATGTCATTGTTTGTCTTTAGTCTTCATTTTAGCCATAAACAAATCATTGTGATGCATGTTGTTACCATGTCATTGTTTGTATTTGGTCTTTATTTTAGTCATAAACAAGAGTGGGATTACAAACTTAGGGTGGATTGAAAAATAAGTCCCTCTCCATTTTTTTGAAATTTACTAAAAACGACGACGCAAGCTAAATTAGTTTGGGCATCAACTTCGCGATTGATTTCATAGAGTGGATAGAAAAATACTTAGGTTCCACTCGAGGAGTTTTTTTTAAATGAGTGTCTGAAATAACAACCATAGAATCCCCGTGATAAACCACTAATTAACCCCTTTGTTTTTTATTATCAATACCTCTTTCCAAAGGACTAATGCATCTACTCGATTATTTGCAATGTTATCACCCAAACGTAAATAATCTTTTATTTTCCTTCCAAAGCAAAGATCACCCCTCCACACTTACCACCCCTAACAATAATAAAAAATATATCTTTAATTTCATACACAAAATACAAAAATAATAAAACTAGCACAACCACATTAATAAATGTGGTTAATATGTACAATAGACATAATCTTATTTGAATGTATAAAGACACAAAGCGGTTTAAATTCAATTTTTATTTAACGATTTGGCTTTACTGGATATTAACACAAAATAGTCATACAAACTAAGTTAATATGTTAATTTTATTTAACCTAAATTTTTTATAAACTTAAAATAATAAAATATAATATTTTTAAAATCATGAAGTAATCATAACCTACAACGTCCTAAAAAAATATAAACCTCATTACTTTAGGTGAAAAAATAATAAACCTAAATTAATAAATCCAAACTATAAACTAATAAAATCTAAAATAATTAACCTACAACCTAACCCACAAAAACTATAATTTAAATGACAAAAAACTATAATATAAATTTAAATAAATCCAAAATATAAACTAATAAAACCTAAAATCTAAAATAGCTAACCTAAAACCTAATAATAATAAAATTATAATTTAAATAACAAAAACTTAATATAAATTTAAATAAATTTAATTAAAATTATGTATTTAAATCCAAATATTAAAAAAAAAATCAAAATATTAAATTCCTATTAAAAATACATTTAATAACCCACCAATAAATTACAATCATATTTTCAAATATTATACCTTGACATTCTTTCCCACTGCTTGACATGTGGTGATTCCAAAAAAAGAACATGACATAAGAAGTACATAAAGAGTTGGTTGGAAACATTTTAAAAAATTATAAATTAATGTGGCAATTTTATTTTTGAATGTAATTTGTTTAAAAATATCATAGAAAGTTATGGGAATATGTTAGCATATAAAGAGTTTGTTGGAAACTTTTAAATAAATTATAAACAAATATGCAAATATTATTTTTGAATGTGACGTGTTCAAAGACATAAGAAAAAGTAATGGGAATATATTAGCCTCTGTTTTTTGGCATTGTCTTTTTAGCAAAGAGATTATTAGAAAATTAAGCAAGTTCATCATCAATTTGAATAAAAAAAAATTGAATTGCAAAAAGCTAAAAAAACAGAAAACTGGTAGCCCCATAAACTATTTTTAGTTTCTTGAATATTAAAATCTCATATCATTTCATTTCTTTTCATGTCATGTCCTATTATATTACATGATTTTTTATTTTTTTTTAAATAGTTATTGAGCATCTTTAACGAGGAAAACTAAAAATCGACAAACACATATATAGGTATAAGATGGGCTGCTAGCAAATATAAAATTTAATAAAGAATTTTCACTAGACACATAAAGAAATAAATGATTTTTAAATCAAATATGTTATTCTTTTATTTGAAAAACTGAAGACTGAATCAGCTATTTTCATATTATCCGTTGAACCTACTGCGTAAAAATTTAAATTTTTTATTTGATTAAAAATACTTTATTATATTATTATTTTATTTTATAATTTAATAATAAAACATATTCCTCTAAACATACTAACCCAAAATCTTAATCACGACCCTCCATTTGCTATAAAAACTCCACTTCAATATTCCCTTCCCTTTTAATTATGATAGACGGCATATTGTTAAACTCCCAAAACCTACACGCGTTTGACTAATTACTTTTCTGTTTAACGATGATGTACAACATTTTGTTTGTAATATTAAATTTATAAATATATGTGCAATCTACACGCGTTTGACTTATTCTTTTCTGTTTAAGAATGATGCACAACATTTTTGTTTGTAATATTAAATTTACGTATATTTCCTCTATATCAAAAATGATATATATTTTTATAAAGTTGGTTGCTATATTATATTTGAAAAAAGAAATGAAAAGTTTCTTTATTACAATTCGATGCTAATGAGGATGAACAAGGAGGAATGCAAACACAAAATGTCGAGTCTCCGTTATGTCTATTGTTCAAATTGTACTGCATTACAGATTTAGGATATATTCTAACAAACTGAGAAAGCATGAAAGCAAATTTGAAAGACATATGCAGATAAGAGAGAGGAGGAATGAGGATTAATCGATGCTAATTGGTCGTCTGCTTGATGCATCAATGTTGTCTTAAGGACTGACATTTCTCACATTGTTTGAGCTGGAACTTGGAGTTGAACGTTTCTCTAAAATGTATTTCAGAATCTGAAGAGATTCTTCCATGTGCGAACAACGATTGGTGAGCTCATTGAGTTGATTATGAAAGCGCTGAGCCCTATGCTAAAGGAGGGCCATATCAACTTGTTGTTTTTCTTCCAGGATCCTTTGTTGAGCATGAATCTGTTCCATTTCTGCCTGCAGATCAGCGCAGTGGAAGCAATTCTCATTGCGGGCCATGGTAACTGAGAATGAAACAGGGGCAGTCGGAATAGAAGTCAGGGAATAAAAGGTGTAGGGGGTAACGCAAGGTTGAAAACTTGCAAGATAGGTTGCAGATGAAGCGGGCAAGGGAAGGCAGCGAATGATAGAGGGAAAGAAATGTGACAGAACTGTGGGCAGCAGCGGGGAGGGAGGAGAACAACACAGGGGAGCGTGTGGCAGAGGTAAAGAGGAGGTCGCACTTCTGAACGGAGATAAGATAGAGCAGGAAGGATCGATCGAAAATGTAATGAGGCGGAGCCAGGAGGTAGGAGAGATAAATAGCACGAGCTCAAAGGAGGCGAGAATCTAGGCTAGGAGAACGAGGAGATAAGGTCACAGGAGGGAAGATTTTGCAAGGATGGGATAGTCTGATTAGTTTAGAGCTATCCTTGCTGAGAATCCAACAAAATAGCTATGATGGCAGAAATAAGATCATGGCAGGGGTGAAAAATGATATTATTATTATTTATGATTTTTTAATATAATATTATTAAATAGAATATTAATTTCTTTGCAAATAGTATTTATGTTTAAAATGTTTTTAATTTTATTTTTGGAATAATATTTAAAATTACTTTTTAATAGGATATGAATTTATTTTCCTAAAATATAAAAAATAGGGTAATATCCAAGATGTGAAGGTATTAGGTAAGAGTGAAATTCTATTCCCTTACAAATCAATAGGTTATTTTTTTTATTTGTAAGTCGTGATTCTATTCATTCTTCAAAAAAGATATACATCAGGAGTAGCAACAAAAAACATGTAGTCTCACCCCTACCAGGTTTGTTGATCACCACATGCAACATATGACAAAAATACAAAAAGAAACTAAGGACATAATCCATAATAAAGAAGGCCAAAGGCACTAGAAGACAAGTAACACAAAGAGAACACTTGTAATCATGCTAGTCATCCAACGTGATTGAGGCTGGGTTGTCCTGGTCTGTACCAGGAGGAGGCGGAGGTCGAAAAGAGAATTAGACATGCTCTTCAAAGTGAGCCATCTAGGACTCCAGCTTCTCCAACTTCTCCGTTAGCAGGTTTTGTCCTCGCTAGACCACCACAACTTGTTCTCGAACGTGGCACTGAAAGTAGTGCATTTTGTCCAAGGTAGCTACAAGTTTAGCATGTTCCTTCTGTCGGATCCGTTCCGCTGTTTCCAATCGCTCTAGCAGGGATTGTATCAACTTTCGACAATTTTCCAGAGAACAATGTTGAATTTCCCTTGAACCACGTACCAAGCCCCCTGCATTCCCTCATCGACTCATGCCACCACGATGCCTCGCCCCGCCCCTCGGCTGAGGTTGCGGCGATCGACCCTTGCGACCCTTCCCCGACCCGCCACGCCCTCGACCACCCTGCACACCTGTCGCCATCCGCTAAGATCACCCAGCCATCTTACCACCTCGACAAGCCCCTGACGGCTCCGCCCCCAAGTCCATGGGTTGCAATTGAAATCTGGGTCCCCTCGTCCAACTGAGTTAGGATTTGATGGGAAGGAGGACCGCCCTCTTAGCGAGGCTAGGCGCATATTCGCTGGACTAACAACATCATTAGCAATGCAGGAGACAGGAACACAGACACCACTGATAACCTTAAAGGCTTGCCCGTACCCTGCCCACCAGGCTCGCCCCACCCAAATCTGAAATCGCCAGCCGCCCATATGGCGTTGTAAAATCGCACCACCCTGCACGAAACAACACCACACGACTACAAGTAACCCGCCACCCCGTCACTCGTGCCACCCCAGGCTCTGATACAAAGAACTGCTGCGATTCAAATGATTCAAAAGCAGGAGGGCCAGAGGAAACACGTAGATTCCCAATACACTCCGAGGAACAACCCCTCGACTGCACCAACAATAAGAGACCACTTCAACCTCCAGGAGCCTTACACCCTTCATCCCCCAAAAATGCTGAAAACCTCACAAGAAATAGAAAAGCAACCCAATTGTGGGCCCAAAAGCCAAAGAAGAAATGCCACCCACATAACCGCCACCACGCTTAGGTGCAATGCTACCTACGCTGCCCACTCCGACCTCTAAAGGACCAACAACACGAAAACACCAATTCCCATATAAAACGAAAGCTCCAAATCACTAGCTCCACCGGAAACCACACTCCACATTCATATAGAAACATTAAATACCATCGCTGGAATAGGAAAGCTACTAACTTACAGAGCCAAAATCCATGGAAGGAGCATCATTTCTGGGGATGCCACCATTCCCATAAAAAACCAATGACACTTCCTTCACCAACGAGCATAGAACCAACAAAGAGCGTGAAGCTGAAACGAAACGCAAATGAATTCGCTGTCAACCATCCTTGCCCTTAGAACTATGCTTACCGCAAGGGTCGAGGCACTAAAGGAATTCACACAGACGCCATAACTCCCTCCCGTACGCCAGGTGATATGAGAGGGCGGGGAGGTTGATCCTCGACCCAGTTGCCAACTGTTAACTATCATGGACCACATGGTCCCTCGTGCGCCTAGTTCATCACCCCCATCGGGGAACCAATAGGTCATTCTAGATAGTGTGGTTTTCTTTAAATAACAATGATAAGTTAACCCACATTCCAAAATAGTACTTAATGATAACTATCTTCACATCAAATAACTATCTTTATCACCAAACAACTAAGTTTAATAAATTTGGCCGCCTTAATTTTTTTTTTTAACTAGCCTTAATTATAACCACATGGGATTAACACTAAATTCTATGGGTAGTCTCAATGATGAGACTAACACTAAATGTTATTAGAAAACAGATGACCCTAGTGGAAGTAGCCTTAATGATAACCACATGAGTTACTAAAGCTAAATGCTACTCAATGGAAGTAGCCTCAATAATGAGACTAAAGTTAAATCACTGACACTTACTAGAAATAGCCTAAATGATGTCACCAATGCTAAATGCTATTAGAAAGCAAGTGACCCGAGTGGAAGTAGCCTTAATAATAACCACACGAGTTACTAACGCTAAGTACTAACGAATAGAAATAGCCTCAATGATTGGACTAACACTAAATGCTAATAAAAAACACATGACTCCTATGTAAGTAGCCTATATGATAACCCCATTAGATTTGGCTTTTTTGTAAATACTATTTAGGCTAAAATCACTTTTTGGTTTTGTAGTAAGACTTAAAATTGTGTCTAATTGAGTAATGCCTAGTGACTAAAATCACTTTTTGGTTTTTTAGTAAGACTTAAAACTATGTCTAATTGACCAAGATTGATTTACCAAGTCTAGTCCCAAGTAGGAGGTATGAGGCATAGTTTTCAAAGGCTATTTAAAGGAGGTATATGATTATGATTTACGAAATCTAGTCCCAAGTAGGAGGTATGAGTAAGGAAGAGTTTCAGGAGGGTGCCAAGTAGTAGGTCTGATGCATAGGTTTTCAAAGATAGTCCAAAGGTCGAGTGTTGTAAGGTCCCAAGTAAGAAGGTCCAAAGGAAGGCTTATTTCAAGAACCCAAGGAAGAACCTAAAATGAAGGAAGAGTGTAAGGTGCCAAGGATGAGTGCATAGGCTAGAAATTATTCTAGGGATGAGGTTCCCAGAGTTTAGGGATGTTTCAAAGAATGTTGATGAGTTTCCAAATGAGTGTTTATGGACATAAGAAAACATGTTAATGACCTAAGATTCAAAGACACTAGTATAAGTGAAAGTTTGTCCTCTTATGAATTATGAGTTAACCCACAGTCACACAATCACAAATGTAAACAATAATCATGATTTTCAATACCAATTAACAACTAAATAATAATAATTTTTACCACTAAATTTTTTTTTTCTATTTTTGTTATTCAATTTTACATAAAACATCACACACATATATAAATATATACACACATGAACTATGAGAAAATACACACACACATGAACTATGAGAAATTAAGAAGACTTATCATAAGTCAATCATAACTAGCTTGTCAATTATTAGTGGGGACATTTATTATTAATTGGTTGGTGTTGTTCATAAATGAAAACAGAGTCATCACCATTATTCAAAACGCATCACTATTAATCAAAAGCCATACTCTAATGAGGCCACAAATTACGATAAGATTTTGAAAAATTCTGAAAAATTCCAGCAGAATTTTTTGAAAATCAGATTTTTTTGAAACTCTGGGTTACGGTTTCAAGATTTTGGTGCCCCATGGGTTCTTGATGGTGCTGAATCCATTTCCACCTTCCAAAAAACAATGCAAACACTCTCAATATTATTTTTTTTGAAATTCTTTTCATCACATTCCCACAAAAATTTCTTTATCTTAGTAAAATTGGGAGTTGTCTTTAGTGAGACTTTTCAGGTGAATTTTTCCCATCAAATTTCTTTAAAATCCTACAAAAATTCATTGAAATCACATGTTTGAGGTTTTTTTAGGGAACGGAATCCATATATAATAAAAAAACAAAAATCAAAATTTCACCTTAAAATTTTCTAAACACTAAAAATTCCAAAAAATGACACTAAAAACAACTTTATAAAATTGTAACTTCAATAAACCAACCTTATTTAAAATATAAAAAATAAAATAAAAACTTACTGATTACCATTGATGAAAAAAGCCAAGCCATTAAACCGACTCATCACCATTAATGGAAAAAAGCCAAAAAAGCCCAGCCACCTGAACTTGATGATGATCTCATATGATTATCCATAAAGAAATAGAGTTTCACTTGTGCACTCGTAGCAGTAGCTTCATTCCTTGAAGGTGAAGAATAAAATAAAAACAGTCACATTTCAGAATATATTACCCATATTTTACAATTAAAAAAATAAAAAAATTATACAATATGTGAACTGTAAAAAACCACGTTTCACACTTTTCAATGTAACCATAACCCGACAAGAATGTGTAATATTAAAAACATGGCCACTCATTAGATTGCGTGAGAACTTTTTTGAGATCCTCTCCATGGTGGAGCCAACAACTATCCATAGCTCGTCAGCTCAGCTGACTGTGGTGTTGGTAGGAAGCTTTATTACCATCCATGATTGAATAAAATAATTCCTCTCACCATTGCCTCAAATTCGACGCCCGATCAATCAGGGTTCGATTCCCCTGGATTTTTGAAAATCTTATGCGACGCCCGTTTGATCAGGGTTCGAATCCCCTGGATCCTTGAAAATCTCGTGAAACGTGCTTTACCTGCCATGTTTTAAAGAATTACTGGCTCAAAGGGGAGCTGAACTCGGAGGCATTTTCGATCTCAGGTTTTTGATTCGTGCAAACTATGGCGAGCATTAAGCGGTCGGATTCCAGCGACAGACGTAGCCAGATTACCAGCGCCTGCGACGAAGCGGAGCAAGCTCTCAAGTAAGCATTTCTATTGAATTATGTACATTTTACAAGATAACAAGCATGGTATGTTGATTGTTGGATTCTCACGGCTTTAAGTAAATATTCACGATCCAAGTAGGTTCCAGTTTGCCTCCTCTAGGCGGGAAAGTATGATTGAATTATCCAGGGATTTAATTTTCCATCTGAAAGAAATTCGAAACAGTCTGTGCAGAGGAATGAGATTTTGAAAGGTTGGAAATCCCTTGCTGTTCTAAATCATAAGATGCCAGGGTCATTATGCCTTTTATGTTTTCTTTCAATTTGATTTACCAACCGTTGTAATATGATCTATAAAGGCTAGAATCATTTCGTGTGGAGGATTAAACTTTTAAACGTTTATAATTCTCTTTATATTTTAGTTCTGTTTCCATTATAATTCGGAAAATTGCGGTATCGCTAGGCCTTTAAAGTCTTCCTTCTATTAATTTCCGAGCCGTTGGAATATGATTATGTCGGAGTTTCCGAAGCCAACCATGGCCAGTGAACATTCTCTATTCCTTGAAAAATTTGACCTGAAGTAGAATTTCTCAGGGCAAATATTCTCAACTTTGAGTCTTACTATAGTTCTGTAAGATATATTTCCTTTTACTTGAAAAAGTCTTGTGAAGGAACTGCCATTCTGTCCATCTATTTCTAGAATTTTTTGCAAAATTTCTCTGAAGAATACCGTTCGGATCTCTAACTTGTTAAACTTCTGCTGAAATAGAAATATTACAGCCGTTCACCCACAAACAGGACAAACAGAAAAAAAACAGGATGAACAAAGGAGAATTACACAACTTCCAAATTGCCCTGCAAAAGGCTTAACTTGCCTCATTACCTTATGTCATGTCATATTCTTTCAATTATTTCTGTACATCAGTTACATCCAATCAATTAGATTCAGCTATTAATTACATGCTGCCAATATTCTGGAATATGTTGCATGCTGTCAATACTTGGAAATCGGCAATACACTAAAATTCGTTTGCCGCGTTACGTTGAAATATCCCCGAACTCATTCTACTTATTCCAAAAGGTCCCTCCTCGGACAAGAGTTCTGCTAATTTCAATGTCCTCGATGATATAAAAACCTTTTCCTTAGGCAATGCCTTGGTCAATATGTCTGCTACTATTCACTTGGTGGGCTTATAGCGCACCTAGATCTCGCCATCATGGTGTTTCTCCCGAACAAAGTGATAATGAAAAGATATATGCCTTGTCTTTGGATGAAAAATTGGATTCCAGCACAAAGAGATACGGCCTTGGTTATCAGACGTAATGTTTGATCATCTTGCCCCTTGCCTATGTCAACCAGATTCTTCTCAGCCACTAAATCTCATGCTGCTTGGGATGCTGCAGCATATTCAGCTCCTGTGGAAGACGTAGCAATTGCCACCTGCTTTTGGCTGAGCCATGTCACTGCTACTCTAGCCAACATATAACAACGACCACTTGTTGACCTGTTTGTGTCTTGGCAACCTCTCCAATCAACATTTGCATATCATATGAGCTGAAAATCTTCTTTAGTGTTCACTATTCACAAAGGCATGCTTTGCATTCCTTTTAAATACCCAAGTATTCTTTTGGCTAACATCTTGAAGGATGTTTGCTTACCTTGCTGCTTTGACGGTGTTCATCTTCAGCAGCAGAGGCACACCAGCAGTAGCAGCAGTTTGTATTCTGCTACAGCAGAGGAAGTGCAGTAGTGGCACAGGAGGACAGTAGAGGGGAAACTAAGATGGTGCATTCATGAGCCAGCTTCAGTTTTCTCCTAGTATACTTTCTGTCCTAAATTTAGCAATTTGAGTTCAGTTTAGTATTAGAGGGTGCTTTTCTAATTTTATAATAAGAGCGCTTTTCTATTTCAGAGTTGCTTTTGCAGTTTAGGAAAAATATTTTTTGTGTTTTAGATAAGTCATAGATTAGGTACCTCTTGCATGAAGAATCCTATCCTAGGAGGAAGGCACATATCTCTGGCGAGATCTCAACTGTCCTTGATGATATAAAAACTTTTCCTTAGGCAATGCTTTGGTCAATATGTCTGCTACTATTCACTTAGAGGGTTTCTAGTGCACCTAGAGCTCTCCATCATGGAGTTTCTCATGAACAAAGTGATAATGAAAAACTATATCCTTTGTCTTTGCTTGAAAAATTGGATTCCTGCAAAAAGAGTTACAACTTTGGTTATCATAAAAGAATTATAACTTTGCTTATCATACGTAAAAAAAATGTTGGATCATCTTATCTCATGCATATGTCCTCCAGATTCTTGTCACCCAGTAAATATCATGTTGCTTGGGATGCTGCAGCATATTCAACTCCTGTGGAAGATGTAGCTGCCACCTGGTTTTGGTTGAGCCATGCCACTACTACTCTACCCAATGTATAACAACAACTACTTGTTGAACAGCTTGCGTCTTGGCAATTGTTGAAAATGGTTGTTGTTGATGTCAAAGGCTGTCCAAATGCAGGAGAAGATTACATAGCCAAATAGTACATTCCGAGACCTTTCCAACTCCTCACGATTGAGGATACATGAATTTTTGAAGTTATTACCTTGCCAAACAAAAGTCGGCCCAGTCATGGATAAGTCAGCCCAGTCACGGGCAAGTCATCCCTGTTTGTGGGGGTCAGTCACACTATATATAGACATGAGGAGGAGGCCCTTAGGCATTTGCTCAAGCCAAATAGGATCTGTCTAAGCAAGTGAAGAAAAGAGGGAGTTCTGAGGTTCATACCTCATGAACCAGAAGTGAAGAGGAGCTGATTTGGAGAGACTTTTTGGGGAAGGATTTTGGCACATTTTTGAAGGCTTTTGTCTGTTTTTGAGGTCTGGTTTAAGGGAAGAGTGCTGGATGTTTGAATGCTGGTTTCAGGTTGTAATATTCCTAATTAGCAACAGCTAATTGGAATATTCGATTTTTGTATAGTTTTGCCGACTATAGTTTATTAATAAATAAAAGTGAGAAG